>JANVCQ010000230.1:16588464-16599325 GCA_025531925.1 Erythroxylum plowmanianum
CAAAGATAGATTATGATGTATTTGTGAATGATTTTGGGTTGAAATGGAGTTGAAAATGAAGTAGAAGGGATAGTTTAGGTTTAAGATGGGTTATATGTGAAAGGTGGGAAGTAAAATCTGAAAATTGAAACATGTTCTGCATATCCTCTTGCCAAAGCTCACACGATTGACCCAAATGGTCATCTCGAAATTCATCTTGAGACTTAGGTCAAATATCTTTTGATATTCGAACCAATAGTTGTGCTGTAGAAACGGGGCCTAACATCTTGTGGTATCAGAGCCTAGGTTTTTCCTAGACTTAGAATGCATAATAGTATGAATTGTATGCTATGTGATTACTGGTTGCATTATGAATTGATTGATTGCATTAAGTGACATGCATATCATGCATACATGTAGGAAATAGGATTAAAATTAAATGTAAGCTATTCGTTAGTGTTTCAATTAAAGGAGTAAGATGCTACCTCGTAGAAGGATACGAGGAATTATGCTAGGATTAGTTGCACCTAACTCTCCACCAAGAGATGAGAGTACTGATGAGTCAGTAGCCCTAGGAAATGCTGAGGTTTCTGTAAAGCAAGGTAGTGAGCCCGTTCAATCCCCGACGTAAGAGTCATCTATTCCATAGGAGCAAGTGCCTCCACTAGATCGAAGGATTTTCCAAGCCTTTGCTCAGGCATTTGTCCAGGCCATGGGCCAGATGCCACAGACTTCTACTCTGGCCCTAGTTAAGAAGGGGAAATAGTTTGATAAGTTGAGGAAGTATGGGGTAGTAGACTTCTATAGAACAACGGATCCAGAAGCCAGGACTTAGTTGGGAAAGACTGAGAGGATACTGGATTAGATGGAATGTGAGGATGGTGAGAAGGTTGTGCGTGTTGCTAGCTTGCTTCAGGGAGATGCTCTGCATTTATGGGAGAGTGTACCAGGGAGTCAAATGAGACTGATAATGCTCGCATGGAAAGATTTCTTAGTAGTGTATGAGAAGAAGTATCTGTTTGAGGTTTATATTCAGTAGAAGCAGAGAGAATTTCTAAGTCTCACCTAGAGGGAGATGACGATGAGCGAGTAGGAGCGTAGGTTCACACAACTATCACAGTATGCAGTTGAGATGATTATGATTGAGGCAGGTAAATGCTATAGGTTTGAATCGGGGTTACATTTGTCCGTCAGAGAAAAAGTGGTGGTACATAATTTTTCTGATTTTCAACAGCTGGTTGAAGCGGCACTGATGGTTGAAAATATTGAGAACATAAAGAGCGCCGTGAATAAAAAGAGAAAGGGGAGAGAACAATTCAAGAAGGGAGGTGGTACTCCTATGTTTGAGAGGAGCACCAGGACTTTCCCTATGCAATTTAAGGAGAGGAGTAGTGGCGCAAGCAGGTCCAAATCTATGAGGACTTCTACTATTTTTCATCAAGCCTCTACAACTGGAGGCAACAGAAGGGGAGAGGGAAATACATCGTCCATCCCCAAATGTGATCACTGTAGGAAACTCCATAGAGGGGAGTGTTAGAGATTGACAGGAGCTTGCTTCAATTGTGGGGAAAAAGGACACATGGCTAGAGAGTGCCCTCAGCATGTAAGGCAGGAGAAAACTCAGATGCAAGCTTCGAAGAGAACTGAGACTGTGAGACACAAGACTGCAACTGAAGTGGGCAGTTCTGATGTAGCTAAGAGGGTGAGTCTTCCAGGGAGACCAAGGGGGCAAGCACTAGCTAGGGTATTGGTAATGACACAGGAGGATACAAAGACCTCTCCAAAAGTTGTGACTGGTGTGGTTAAATTATTTGATGCTAATGTTGTTGTTTTAATTGATATGGGGTCTACCCACTCTTTTGTTTCATCAGGTAGAACTGTGTATGGTATGGATTTGAGCCCATTGGATACTCCTTTGATGGTGAGTACTCCAATCGGTCAATATATTGTGATTAGTCAAGTTTATAGAGACTGTGAGATATGTGTTAGAGGAGAACTATTAGTGGTGGATTTAATACCATTGAAGATGGGAGGATTGGATGTAATTTTGGGCATAGACACATTAGAGAAGTATAATGCTAATTTGGATTGTAAACAAAAGGTAGTAGAGTTTGAGTTGAATGACAAGAGAAAGGTGGTGCTTGTGGGAGACAGAAAACAAGTTCGCCTCGAGTTGTTTCAACTCTGCTAGCAGAGAAAATGATGAGGAAAGGGTGTGAAGCATTTTTGGCCTATGTGGTAGACACGAAGGCAGATGGAGGGAAGCTAGAAGAAATTCCTATGGTCATACATTTCTCGGATGTCTTTCTAAAGGAATTATCAGGACTATGACCACCTAGGAAAATTGAGTTTCCCATTGAACTTCTTTTAGGTACTGCACCAATCTCAATTCCGCCTTACCGAATGGCTTCAACAGAATTGAAGGAGTTTAAGAAGCAATTGGAAGAATTATTAAAGAAAGGGTACATAAGGCTGAGCTCTTCACCTTGGGGAGCTTCGATCCTTTTTGTGAAGAAGAAAGACGAATCATTGAGGATATGCGTAGATTATAGGAAGCTTAACCATGTCACCATCAAGAACAAATATCTACTCCCACGCATAGATGATTTGTTTGACTAATTGCAAGGGATAAAAGTCTTCTCCAAGATAGACTTGAGATCGGGTTATCACCAGTTGAGGATAAAGGAGTCTGATGTGTTAAATATTGCTTTCAGAACATGGTATGAGCATTTTGAGTTTTTAATTATGCCCTTTGGATTGACGAATGCCTCTGCAACATTCATAGATCTAATGAATAGAGTCTTTAAGTCTTTCTTAGACCAATTTATCATTGTCTTTATTGATAATATATTGGTTTATTCCAAGAATGATAAGGAGCATGGGGAACATTTGAGGATTGCCTTGGAGACATTGAGGAAGAATGAGTTGTACGCTAAATTCGACAAATGTGAATTTTGGCTAAAGGAAGTAGCTTTTCTTGGACATGTGATTTCAAAGCAAGGAGTGCATGTGGATCCGAGGAAGATAGAAGCGATTGTGAAATGGGAAGCACCTAGGAATGTAGCTGAAGTGAGAAGTTTCTTAGGCTTAGCTTAGTATTACAGGAGGTTTGTGGAGGGCTTTTCCATAATAGTAGCTCCACTTATCAAATTGATAAGGAAGAATCAAAAATTTGTGTGGATTGAGAAGTGCTAGAATAATTTTGAGGAATTAAAGAATAGGCTTACAACGGCAGCAATTTTGACTTTACCTTCGAGTAGTGATGGATATACAGTATATAGTGATGCCTCAAGGAAAGGATTAGGCTATGTACTGATGCAAGGAGATAAGGTGATTGCTTATACTTATAGGCAACAGAAACCTTATGAGATAAATTATCCTACACATGACTTGGAGTTAGCTGCCATAATTTTTGCATTGAAGATAAGAAGACATTATTTATACGGAGTCACCACTAGGGTGTTTACAGACCACAAGAGCCTTAAGTATTTGATGAGCCAAAAGGAGTTGAATTTGAGCCAGAGAAGATGGTTAGATCTACTTAAAGATTACAATTTGATGATAGATTATCACCCAGGAAAAGCTAATGTAGTAACTGATGCACTGAGTAGGAAGTCTACGATGGCACATATGGAGATGGTGTATTTCCCTTTGTTGAAGGAAATGGCCAAACTTAGAGTGACATTGAAGCAAGACGAATTTGGGTGTATATTGGCTAACTTTATAGTAAGACCAGTGTTGAATGAAAAGATCAAGGAATCACAGGAACAAGATGAGCATTTGAGCAGACTCAGAGAGGAGATTAAGAATGGCAAACTTTCTAAAATAGAGGTAAGGGGAGATGGATTGATGATGGTAGGTAACAGATTGTGTATTCCTGATATGTTAGAGTTGAAGGAAGAAATTCTTGATGAGGCACACAATGCGTCTTATGCAATGTACCCAGGGAGTACGAGAATGTATAAAGATTTAAAAGAGAATTTTTGGTGAAAAGGAACGAAGAGGGATATTGCAGAGTATAATAAAAGATGCTTAGTGTGTCAGCATGTCAAGGTTGAACACCAGGCACCTTCAGGTAAACTTAAACCTTTGTCTATTCATGAATGGAAGTGGGAGAAGATTATAATGGATTTCTTGATGGGATTTCTGAAAACCAACAGAAAATATGATGCAATATGGGTGATAGTAGATAGGCTAACCAAGTTAGCACATTTTTTGCCAAATAAGCAGACAGATTCTTTGAATTCTTTGGCCAAGAAATATGTGGATGAAATAATTAGACTACATGAGATTTCAAGCTCTATAGTTTGGGATAGAGATCCCAGGTTCACCTTCAGATTTTGGGGAAGCTTATAGGAGGCTTTGGGAACTAAGTTGCACTTTAGTACAACTTTCCATCCACAGACTGATGGACAATTGAAGAGGACAATACGAACCTTGGAGGCAATGTTGAGAGTTTATGTTATGGATTTTTAGGGCTCATGGGATGATTATTTGCCTTTAATTGAATTTGTTTACAATAATTCCTATCATTTGAGAATTCAGATGGCACCTTATGAAGCTTTGTATGGTAGGAGGTGCAAAACTCCTATTTGTTGGGATGAGGAAGGTGAAAGGAGGCTTTTAGGTCCTGAGTTGGTGCAAGTCACAGTTGATAAGATTAAATTGGTGAAACAGAGAATTAAAGCAGCTCAGAACAGAATGAAGAGATATGCAGATGCACATAGGAAAAACATGGAATTTGAAGTTAGAGACAAAGTGTTCCTTAGAGCTTCTCTATGGAAAGAGGTTTTGAGGTTTGGTAAGAAAGGCAAGCTTAGTCTGAGATACATAGGCTCTTATGGGATCACTGAAAAGATCGGGCCTTTAGCCTATAAGTTAGCTTTGCCACCGGAATTGTCTAAGATTCACAATGTTTTCTGTGTATCAATGTTGAGAAAATATTGATCCGATCCTTTGCACATAGTTCAACCTTTAGAGGTTCAGTTAAGGGAGGATTTGACGTATGAGGAGCAACCAGTGGAGATCCTAGATTTGAAGGAAAAAGTTTTGAGAAACAAGGTTGTGAAGCTGGTTAAAATCTTATGGAAGAACCATTTGATGACTGAGGCAACATTGGAGCCTTTGGAACCAATGAAGGAGAAGTATTCACACCTCTTTGTGGACTTAGGAAAAAATTTCGAGGACAAAATTCTTTTAGAAGAGGAGAAATGTTGGGCACCGAATTTTTTTTATTATTTTACTTAAGCATGATTTGAATAAATTTTAGGGTTTTGCTAGATAAATTATTTTATTTGGAATTTAATTAGCGTGTCAATGTTAGTAGGATTTTATTGCTTGAGTTGGTTAAATTAAAGTGTTAAGAGTGTATAACCTTAAGGGCAAAATTGGCAAGTCACTTAAGGTTAAAAGGCTTTAAGGCTTAATGGAAGGGCAAAATGGACATCTTATAACCATTAAGAGCATAAATTAGAAGAAGGAAATTTTTGGTTTGATAAGAAGAGGAGAAGTAACGTGGGTGTGAGAAGAAAAGAAGAAGAGGAGAAAATCAAGCTAGGGTTTTGGAGATCTTGAAGACTTTGAGGCTAAAACAAGTAAGTATAAGCATTAACCTTTCTTGATTGTTGGATGAAGTATAGTTAGAAGTTAAAATGAAGTTGAACGTGTGTAGGAAGTTGTTGATGAATGGTATATGAAAATGTTTTAATCTTTTAGGGTTGATGATCAAAGATAGATTATGATGTATTTATGAATGATTTTGGGTTGAAATGGAGTTGAAAAGGAAGTAGAAAGGATACTTTAGGTTTAAGATGGGTTATATGTGTAAGGTGGGAAGTAAAATCTAGAAAATGAAACATGTTCTACATATGCTCCTATCAAAGTATGCCACGGCCAACTCAGGGGTTTGCCGTGGTGAACTTGTAAGATTTCTCGCAAGCTTTTCCTCTCTGGCACAACGAATTTTTCTAGGTCACCCCTGCGAACTTTCCAGCACAGAACATGCTTCGGTATTTTGAGCATAACTTTTGTTGTAGTTATCCAAATAGAGTGATTTTTAATTTGGAGTAAACTAAAGACATAGGACTACAAGTGTTATGGAGCAATTAAGTTTGAATTTAGTCTCTAAGGATACCAATTTTTGGAAGGAAATTGAGCACAAAATATTGTTTTTGTATAAAAGCAATCCAAAAATAGTTGACTATAACTTTCGGATTGCTGAACCAAATTGAATTATTTTGGTGTCATTGGAAATTTAAACCAATGGGGGAAATTTTTATAGAAGAAAGTGTTATCAAATTCCTTCATTGACCAGATCATAACGATCATGGAAAATTGACCTGAAAGTTTAGGTTCTGAAAAGATTATAGTTCAATTTTAGGATTTTGATTATTGAAGCCTTATAAATTTATTTTGAATTTTGTTTGAATGGGAACTTGCTTTATTATAGGAAACCAAGCAAACCTGATCCAAGAGCAAGAGGAAAGTCAACATTGAACTTAGATTGTCAAGCGAAAATAGGTGGGTAATGTATTTATAGTTGTTGTGTAATATGGGCAAATTGTCTTACTTGCTTGTATATTGTGTGTTAAATTGCTTGTTTTGAATTATGGAAATTGTTGAAAATGCATTGTGATTATGATCATGTTATGCCTTGAAAAATGTCATGGCATTTTGTATAAATGAAAAGAGGAAAAAGCATGATGAGCATGAAAAGTATGAATGTGTGTGAAATGAGTTAAGCATTGAAATTTGATAGTGTTTGGGCAAGAGAGGAACATTTCGTTAGTCACGAGCATGTCAACATATAGCCTTCTCTTGGCTGCCCACTTGAGGCCACGAGATCTTGAGAAATTCGACTCGTTTTGTTCATAGTATAAACTTCATTTTATCCATTTTATTCCAGAAAACTCTCGAGCCATTTATTGTGCATTTCATCCCTGATTTGTTAAGCATGATGCATATTTGAGTGTTATGTTGTGATGATAAATTACATGACATGTTCTTTGTGATGACATATTGGTAACTATGAGTTGTGAGTTTAAATTGTTAAGTATTGAATTATTACATATATATGTATATATGCTTGAATGTGTGGCTCATTGCCAATAGCTATAAATGTATAAGTCACTGAGCTTCACAGCTCACCCCATTACCTTTCACTCCTCAGGTGTAGAATGAGAAGATTGTCAATCCTTGCAAGGCATCAAAAACCCCAAGATAGCTAGAGACTTTTGTACTAAGTTATTGATTTTGGCATATCAACATTAAGCATCCTGTATGTTTTGTTTTAAAATTTGATATGTATGAACTCTTTGGGTTTAGTAATGAACTGAAGAATTGAAGTTTCCTTTTTGTATGATTATGTTTAGCTTGTGGTTAGATTTGAATGTATGTGTTTTTGTTTCAAATGTTTGAATATTGAAGTCTGGCTTTGGATTCTAAGGGTTTCGCCGCAGCGAAGCCAAGGGTTGCCATGGCGAACCTTTCTGAAGACGATTTTGTCGCGACGAAATATATTTTGCCACAACAGACTCTCCTTGCTGCCATGTTGAGATTTATTATAAATGCAATACTTTCCACTTTTCTTTCACACCACCCTCACACGACTGACCCGAATGGTCATCTCAGAATTCATCTCGAGACTTGGGTCAAATATTTTTTGGTATTCGAACTGATAGTTAGGCTCTAAAAATGGGGCCCAACATATGATTTATTCTCATGGGCGTGACTCCTACACATGCATGACTTTCTTCACTCGCGCCCATGAATAAATTGCAAGAGTGAATGTTTAATTGTCTTGTCAAGCTACAGTGCTCTCTAATGGTTGCTGAACATTGTACAGCCGAGCCATCTCACTTCCTTCGATAATAACTTCTTCTCTAAACCTCTAAATGATTTGATTATTGATCCATTGGATTCCTAAGACATTTTTTTTACCTCTTTACAAAAATTAGTAGCATTTTGAATTGAGTGGGAAAAAGATTGATTGAATGAAAGTGAAGGAATTTGTTGGAATAGTGAACTGGTGTTCTTTTACTGAACACACTTTAGTATTTTGATTATATCTGAATCTTTAGGATTTCAAATGAGATTATTTTTAATTTGGAATAAACTAGATACATAGGAGTCAAATTTTGAACCAGTCTCTAAGATGTTTAAATTTTTGATGGAAGTTGTGTATAGTGAGCTATTTTGGACAAAAGTAGTCCGAAAATGTTTAAGGTATATATTTCAAATCATTAAACCAAATTGAATGATTTTGGTGTCAATGGAGACATAAGACATAGGGGAATATGTTTCTAGAAGAAAGTATTACATAATAACTTTAGTATTGGGGTCATAAAGAACGTGCAAAATTGACCCAAAATGCTGTGTTTATGGAAAAATCTTAAAATGATTTAATAGGTTATAACTTGTGATTGCAGTGGTATTATTGAGTTTTAAACTTAATTATGAATTTTACTTAAGTAAGTCTTAATGAAGGGAAGTGGATAAGTGGATAAGAAATGGATTGTCCAAGCTATAAAGTTCAGATTTGTATTACCCTTGAAAGACAGGCTACTGTACTTGTCTTTATCTTTCTCGAAACTTCTTTCCTTAGAGTTCCTCCAACACAGAGCTTTTCCTCAAAATTTCACCAAAGTTAAATCTTGCTTTTCTCTATTTGTCATCACTTCCACCTTGATATTTCTTTCTTCTATCCCAAGAAAAATCGAACCTCCCTGTCAACTTTCAAGTTGATGTACGTGGGTGCATGAGGGATTAGGGTTATGTAATTTTGTAGATATTGGAGCTTCAAGCAAGTAGGCTTATTATGACTATGTATTTTTGTATGAAATGAAGCATGCATCATTAGTTCACTGCTAAATGGTTAAGAACAGTGATATTCTTATTTTCTGAAAAATGAGTGAGGAGATTTAGTGTGCCGTACATGGTGATTTTCTTTGGATTTGATGATTGAAATGCTATGGGATAGTGTAAAAATAGTTTTTGGAGTTGAAAGATCAATGAAAATGTGTATGTGATGAGAGCAGAAAATTTGGAAACATGAATATGTAATGCTCTGTTATGTTGATATTTTTATTGTTTATATATATATATATATATTTAAGTAAGTTTTGGAGTGTTTTTATAGATAATTTAAAATGAATTTAGAGTTAAGAGATAAGTGTATAGTGATGTCTGGAAATGTGAAAGAACGATTAAAGTGATAGTTAGAGGAATAAATGAAGAAAATACAAAAGTTAGAAATGCAGAAAAATTGAAAGTGAAGAAGTGCAGAAAATATGATGAAATGCGTGAGTGTTCTGGTTTTTGGATGATTATAAAAAATGATAGATTTTTGATTTGGTTGTGATTTGTGAGCTGAAATGAAATAAGAATGAAGAGGAAATATTTAGAATTAAGCAGGAAGTTGATTTTAATATACATATATACACTCTATTTTTCCTCTTCACTAGTATTGAAAAATTAGTGGATGAGCTATTGACATCAAATTACCAAAGGATTGAGTGTATGATTTAGAGAAATGATTAGTGATTAAGTTATGAAGTTGGTTAGGTACCCGAGATTGTCATTGAGCATGCATTGTACATAATCCATATACACAGTTGTTCATGAATAAATGCTTATAATTGTGGCATTATTAATAAGTTTGCAATGCGTGTCTTGCATAAATGGGTTGTGCAGGTTGAGTGTCCACATTCAGGTATTTCCAGAATTTGGAAGCAAATGCTAATCTGGAGCGTACTGTGAGTAGACCTAGATGGTCTATTTCATTGTTTGTTTTGTTTGAATTTTCGTATTGATTGATTACTGAATGCTCATATGAATGTGATTGATTGTGTTAAATTTCGGACAGAAGGTCCGATGATTGTGAAATGTGTATGGGATATTGAAGTGCTGCTTGAATGTGAATGTGACAAACTATGTGCTTAATGATATGATTGATTGAAAATGTGAGATGCATTCCATACATGAATGCATGATTAGATAATGGGAGTTGTGACTAGAGTAGCCACCGATCAGAGCTTAAAACTCAAAGTGTGAAAAGAGCATCGAGCTCAAAAAGTGATTCAGAGCTTAAAGCTCATAGTGTGAAAAGAGCCTCGAGCTCAGAAAGTGATTCAGTAATTCAGAGATTAAAGCTCATAGTGTGAAAAGAGCCTTGAGCTCAAAAAGTGATTCAGAGTCTTAGGCTCAACGTTTAATGAACCTGGTATCCAATAGATACGGGATAGTTTAGGCGCTCGATCACGACAAAGTAATAAATAGAAAGTGGGTCTCATGCACACTGCATATGCATAATATGAGGGATTAAATTGTATTGATTATTAAATGTGAAATGTTGTGAATGTGATTTATGTGTTATGTAACTGGGTGAGCCATCGATGATTGTCACTTGTTGAGTTTGCAAAACTCACCCAAAATTTGCAAATATTTTTCAGGATCAGAAGAATATCCCGTTAGGCAAATGGGAGTATCCCTACAGCATATAAGTAAGGGATAGAGGTTAGGATCAGTTCGCGTCTGCATTAATGTTTTCCTATTTTTGTAGAAATTTGTATTTTGTGATTTCAATAAAATAATGTATTTCAAAATTTTTGTTGGACCCCGAATTTTCTTGAAATTTTTGAATTATAAATTGACAATTAAATGAGGAAATATGGTATGATTCTTTGTAATGAATGAAAAGTATAAATGAATTTATGAGCTTTTGATGAAATGTAAGACAATTGGGTTTTCTTGTGTTTTGCATATGTTTGATAAAAAGATGAGGTATTGTGTATTGTGTTTGGATGTGGGAATTGGAGAATGTGGATGATTGAAGTGTTTGTGCAGGTGTTATAAATTGTGTGGGTGTTTGAAGATTTTGGCTAGT
>JANVCQ010000230.1:16636809-16648545 GCA_025531925.1 Erythroxylum plowmanianum
CGGTTCGAGGGATGCATCAAGACAAAGATCGAGCTTCGGAATAAGGTACGAATTAAATTTCCGCTTTATTTTGATTCATGTTAATCATTTTATAGAATAAATAGATCTTGGTTTTCGGGAAATCAAAAATCACGGAAAAGTTTCGTGATTATTCCGCTGTGGTCGGATCAGATCCGGACCCGATTTTCCAACAGTTCTCTGGAAAAATCAGTCTTTTATTTGCTTTCAAAATAATTGTTTTGATATTTTTGAAAACATCACGTACGTCTCCCTCTTATGTTTTGGAAACTAGATTGCCTGTTTAGTTGTTGAAATATTTGGTGTTTGAATTGATTGTTGTTCCTATAAACGTGTTGTGGAGAAATAATTGATTTGATGCATGCCCCCTAGCTTAATTTTTAATTTAATTGATCTATATTTTGTCGTGTGTTCGGCAGTCTCCTGCAAGTGAGCTTCCACCAGCGGCATGCATGGTCGTTGATGATAAAGCTGGCCACTGTCGAGCCCTACTAACTAGGACGACTTGTTGCCGAAAAGACAAGGATAAAACTCGCACAATGTGAGGAAGCCAGGCAAAGAAGAGCGACCAGCGGGAAAGGAAGGAGATGAAGTCCATTGTCAACTAGCTTATATTCACTGGTCTAAGCCTAGGTTTCCAGAATTCAAAGGACCTGTCAATTATATTTTACCCAAATCAATCCCATAACACCGACAGAAGATCAGTTTAAAAAACACATGATGGCAGTAGTTCACTCAATTTTTGGACGGATCGGGAGATAATCTATAATTAAATAAACGCAACGGGACAATGATTAGGCTGTAACGGGGTCAACACGAAAATGTGTATGCATTTAACCATACACGACACAAGATATTAGAAAAGAGAATAACGGGTTAAAATCAGGTCACAAGAACCGAGGAACATTTGAGAAAAGATATCCTACCAACCACTTTTACACAAGTCAACTACAAATCAATGGCAAGGATGTCTGTCTCAATTTTGTTATTATTTAGGGTGTTTCAATTTACATAAATATATAGATAAAATAACTAGTTAATTAGAACAAAGATTAGACTTATTAAAAGCGCAAGTAAGAAGGAAACTTTAAACCGAACCAAACATCCAACTTACTTTGTGGTCTCAACAATCATGCCAGCGGCAAAAAGTCAAAGCACTTATGAGAAAATAATAGCACGTACTTGAAACATTCATCATGGATGCTATGATGATAGAGAAGAAATCAGCTAAGATTCATTATCTTTTGCGATGGCATTGGATTCCCAGACCACCTTTCTACATTTTATTCAAGCTCCGTCATGATTACCGGAAAAGAATCAGATAAAAATGCTTCATCCCCACCCCCAACGTTAAGCTTCTATAGTCACTCATGCTCAAGATGAGTTCCCGCTCTCTCATTTATCTTCTCTTAGCATGGCTGCTAATTTTGACATGTCGACTAAGAATAAAGGTTCAAGCTATTGAATCAGGCAAGCCTTCCTTCTCTCTCTCTCTCTCTGTTTTTTTTTTATTTGCTTACATCTTCTTTCGTATCAACGTATATATACCATGCATTACTATGTCATACCACCACCAACACCAACCAATTCCGGCACTTTTTCCTTCTCCATGCCCAATTTTCTATCATATAACCAATGTTAAGTGTTCAACATTACCATTCAATTATCAAATGACTCTTTGCCTAGAATCTTATGTCTAATTGTCAGGCTGCACCTTCTGTTACCACAGTTCATCCTAAATTCAAGCTTGCACAAGGCAGCTCCAGCTCACTCAACAGTAACGTCTCACCAACTTGGGTAAAGAAGTCAAAATCTTCAATTCAAACATTTGCATTCACAAAATACAAAACCTCTACATACATATGATTGAGCATTTCTCAATTTCATTTTAACAGCCTGCAGAAAACAAGATCCACAAAAGTCCGTCAGGGCCCAATCCAATAGGCAATCACAACCCACCAACAAAGCATTGAAATGATGATGCACTTCTTGGGCAATCAGCATAGATCGTAGGTCGAGGTCTGAAGTGCTATTTAGGTTGCATTGCTTTCAAGTAGAAGAATATCGGATAACCGCATAGGCTTGGTTTTCTCCTTAGTATAAGGAAAGGATGTGTTTAGATGTGATTATTAGAGTCCAGAGTATTTATCTTAAGTTGAAGAGTATCAGACATGATCACTTTCACGTTGACAAAGGAGGGACACTTGGGCTCTCTCTGCTTGTATGTCCGGATCGATTTCAAAAGGGCAATGTTCTTTCTCTTTAATTTTTTTTCCCCTTCCTAACAAGTCGGCCTTTAAATGTTTAAAACAAGAAACTAAAAATCTGGTTACTTGGTAAAGAAAGGATCTCTTTTTAACATATCCACCCAACTTATCCACTTTTTTAAAAATGATACAAAATAATATCCCTAATCAAAACAGGAAAAAAAAGAAGAAGAAAAAACCTCGTCTAACAAATTGTATAATCAATAAAATTATGATAATAACTACAAAAATAAAAACCTATATAATAAATTTATAACTAGAGTAAAAACACTAGATAAAATTTTTTCATAATTTTTATTTTAAATATATTTAATTATTAAATTAAATTATATTTAAAATTTATATATTTCAAAAATATTTTAAATTTAATTATATTAACTTAATTTATTTAATTTAGTTTAATAACAAAAGTAAAATATATTTAAAATATTTTAGATTTAATTATATTTACTTAATTTATTTAATTTAATTTAATAACAAAAGTAAATAAATTATAAAATAAAATAAAATAATTCATAATTTTATTAATAGTTAATTGAATATATAATATTATATTAAATTATTCATAATTTTTAATAATTATTATTATATTAAATAATATATATTTAATTGATAGTAAATCAAATTATTAAAAAAATAGAAACAAAAAAATAAAAAATTTCTTTCATAAATTTTGAAAATCGAAAAAGACCAAGACCAAAAACAAAAACACAAACACAAACACAAATATTATTTTACTAAAGTTGAATACAAAAAGGCCCAAGTATTTTTCTCAATCAGGCATCTTCGTTTAACAAAATGGATTCAAATTTTACTTTCGCTGCAAGAGCTTTTTAAACAACACAATTTTGCTTGCCTCATGAATTTTGAGACCCAAATCAAGCAGAATTAAATTCTTCCAGAGTATAAATACAGACCACTTGTACACATAATGTTTTGTGCAGCTAAGCAATGCTAAAGGAAACAACTGAATAATAATGTTTCTAGCGGTAGGAAATACAAGGAATGTAACAATGAATATGCCTAGGCCGTTAGCTATCTCAGCTGCCAGTATTTAACTCATGCATTCAAGTAGATATTTCGCTCAAGCCAAATACCACTGCTGATAGTGGGATTTACGACAAATGCCAAATGTCAACAAGAAGTACACCATGTGGCAATCGAACAACTTAAAAGTGAAAAAGGTTAAGAATTGCCTTAAAAGAGTTAAAAATTCAGCACTTGGGTGCACCGGGAGGGTGACATCATAAGGAGGATCGTTCAAGCATTCAATAAAATCAAGGAAAGCGGCTTCTTTTGCCATGAGTTTGACCGGAGTTAGTGTTAAACTGTACGCGTATTTAACTTTAAAATCATTCCCATAACTTTTGTAACAACCACACTATAACATTACACTACCAAAATCTATCTGGAGTAAGTTCATAACCAGGACATTTTTGTGATTTCAACCTTTTAGATGAATGAGCTAAAACAAAAATGGCAATATATATCAACTAAAATACATTTGGTTGAGATGTAAAAGACTCACCGAGAACTACAATGTTCATATCAGTATAAAATCTTTTTATACTGCACGCTTTCTCTTTGACCTCTTGCTCCTCTTCGGCCGAGAAATATTTTGAACCGGCTTGCTTAAACTAGAAGCATAAGCTTCTTCTAGCGCCTCCTCACCCTGTCAAGGAGAACAAATTGTTTTCAACTAATATAATGCAATAAAATAAACTAATCATACCTAAATTTGAGCATATCCTAGAAAATTAAAGAGCTGCTATTTGAATGGTAAATCCCTCAGGTCTCTGACAATCCACCAGTAGTACTTTCCTCTAACTATAACACTTGTTTTGAATTGATTTCACTTTGCAAGTTAAAACGCAACTTACATTACCTACAAAATGTAAACTAAAATCTTCCTCCAATCATATAACAACCATGGAAGACAGGTACTCATTTTACAATGGTAGCAAGTAAAACCCTGATTCCTCGGATGCATATTATTAAACAAGAACAGATATGCAGAATAACATTTCTATAAACCTTACCTTATACTTTTGAACTACTTGTTTTTGCCTTGAGGGTCTATTAATTGCCCATCGTCAAAACAAAGGGACCATATGACAACAAAGTCAGTCAGTAAGTTATGATCACGTTGTGCTGAATCCAATCTGATGAAAATGGCTACCCGTAATTTCTCTTTTTTCTTTAATTCATCTATTGAATTACCCCAAAGAGTGCAAAAGAAGGGTAGATTGATGTGGAGAAGAAAATTTGCATCGATGGGGAGAAGAAAATTACTTTCAATCCTAACATTATGGGAAGTGTACAAGAAAAGGGAGATTCATGTCTTCCAATCCATGGTCCTACAAGGTCTTCTATGCCAAAATGACAAACTCACAGGTCATTATTTTAGGCTTGCCAAAATTCAAGTTAATATTTTTGGCTTGCCAAAGATAAACGGAAACTAAAGAAGTGTATTTCTTAGTGTAAGATGCTTTTATGGTAATTCATGTTAACTAATCATGGATTTGCAGAATGTCCTGTTCTAAATTCAATCAACAAGAAAAAATCATAGAAAGGAAGTATAAATGATGATGTCCAAGGAGTAAACCTAGGACTCACCTTGTTCTTGGCTTCTCCATCTGAATCTTCTTCAGAAACAGATCCTGAGTCCAGATTCTGAACTTCTTCTGCTGGTAGTGCCTTGTTCAACTTTTTCCTCTTCTCTTCTTCTTTTAATTGGCTGAACCTGCCAATCAGTATCTTTGTTTGTCAGTAGCAGCTGAATTAAGAAAAACTGGAAAAGTAGTATGCAGACCTGTCACCCGGCTGTGCAGGCTGTAAAGCTGACCGTTTTGCACGTCCTGCAGTAATTATTCCACTAGCATTTTCACTAACTACAGGCTTTGCACCACCCAATTTGCGTAGCCAGATCTGCTGTGCTGTGCTCAGGATGTTGTTTGTGAACCTAAACAACATTATAGCTTCATGAATTTATCAAAAGATGAAGACAACACAAACACATCAAGTTCCAGCAGAAAGAAATTGACAAAGAAAATCATATTCAGCATTCTCACAACTGTGCTTATGCCTAGTAATGTTTTAACTCAAACAAATAATTAGGAGTTTCAATAACTGAAAGACAATACCTGCTAGATCTTGGAACTTAAATCAATAGAATTGGGATGACCCATGTGGCACAAATATTCCAAAATACAAAATAAAAAACTTGGTTATCCAAGAAGCTAATAAGATTCATCAGAAGAAAATGACAGCATACGCACACAAATGAGGCATGTTTTTATCACACTATATCTCTAACCTTCTTGCTCAACCACAGCTGGTATAAACTGGGATATCACGAAGTATAAAAACATGGAAACACAGACAATAAAGAGACAAAATTCCTAAAGGAACATTGCAACAGAATAATAGTGAATAGGAAGATGACATGCATATGCTAATGCTTCTTGGTAGCATTAAAAACATGGAAACACAGACAATAAAGAGAAAAAATTCCTAAAGGAACATTGCAATAGAATAATAGTGAATGACGTGCATATGTTAATGCTTCGTGGTAGCATCACTACTCAGAAACCAACCAGTAAATAGATAGTCCTGATGGAACAGACAAGGAGAAGTAACCAATCATCAAGGGAAGAAACTTGAAAATGAGAAGCGTATTCTTTTGAGCTGGGTCATCTGTCTGTTGCAATAAGACAAGTTTTAGAAGAACAGAACACAGGAAAAATAATGAATCATTGAAATAACAGATCAAAATAATGAGTTGGATAAGAGAAAGGACAATTAAGAAATCTTTCTCTGCACCTGAGGAGGCTTCATGATCTCCATTGAAACATACTGAGAAACCACAAGAAGCACAGGCAAAACCAAGTATGCTGCAGTGTCATGCCAACCTAATGGTGGATGACCATCCTGCATGATAGATTGAGTAGATTTAATCCACTCCCCAAGAAATCATTGTAAAATAGAACTCCATAAGGGAGAGAAGAGATAATTAACTATCAGTTCTTCATGGATATCCTAAATACAACAAGTTTATCTTCAGAAGAAACAGCATCGTTCACAATGTATGGATTGATTAAAGAACTCATATCTTTATAAATTGCTGCTTTTGGGGTACCATTGGGTACAAAGTCTGAGCGGTGCATGGTTAGAGATGAAATGAAATATGTAAAACAAAAGAAAAGGTCAACTTCAAAATTTTAGGACAACTGTTATTACCACAAATGGAATAAGCCAAGAAATGCCAGATCCACTTTGGCGAGCTGCAATTGTAGTTGGGCCACCCAAAGACGGAATCCAAAAGAAACCTTCTGTCAATAGTCCCTTGAGGGGGAAAAAACTACACTCAGCAGCAACAATGCTGTTCATATAATACGACTTTATCTATTCAAAAAGAACTTGCTCATAATTTCTATAAAGGTGGAATATGCCAACACAAGATATATAACCAGTTTATTACCTCATTTGCAACATTCGAGAGAGCTTGGTACAGGCCTATCCAGACTGGTATCGTTGCCAAAGTAGGTAAACAACCTTTTATATACATTCAATATTAACATTATTGTTCAATAAGCAAGAAATACTTGATTACATGAAGGAAATTAATAATGCAGTACATAATAATCAAGCTATATAAGCATTATTAAATTAACAAGTTAAACATGGCATGAGATGAAGAAGGTAAAATCTAACATAAGAAGGATCTTTGCAATACACAATCTAGTAACTCTAAAAACAAAGAACATGCTAGTACCCCAGTAAAGTTACCTAATACACCTCTAATGTCCAGATAAACCTAGTATAGAAGATTTGTGAGTGAGGAATAAGGATTTGTTTCATTTGTTTCATTAATAGTTGTTTACTTGCAGGGACAAACATTAAGTCCAAGCAGATTATTTAAATGATTAGAGTCCAACCCAGACCATTTCAAACATGGAATGAAAGAAGAAATTTAACTTTCGGTGATCCAGTAAAAGAGTACCAGCTAATGGATTAACCCCAGCTTGTCTATACAAACGCGATGTCTCAAGTTGTATTCTTTCCTACAAAGACAGAAACAAAGCTAACATTGAGGAACCAAAATCTTATGAAAGAGAAGTTGGCGTAATCCAGCTTGGCCCCAAACAATGTGATTCACCTGATTGCCTGCATATCTTTGTTGAATGGCCTTAATCTTTGGTTGAAGGTTTTGCATAGCAAGCGTGGATTCCACCTGGAGAATGAAATACTTAACGGTTTGTTTAACCAACAATATAGTAGATAAAGGCCATCTTTAAATAGAACCGATATAAGATAGAAATGAGTTAGAAAGGATAACAACTCTCGCCTGTTGCTTTGTCAAAGGAAGTGTCACAACTTTAACAATAATGGTCAATAATATAATCGCAAAACCATAAGCATAAGGCACATGAACTGCTGCAAGTCCATCTTTCAACACCTAACACGAAGCAAATAAGAGAACATCTGATTAAATTCCACAATCCATAACTTCAAGACATTGCACCAAGCAGAAATCATACTCATTCAAAATTCAATTATCTGCAAGAAAACATGCTACAAATGCAGCAGTATCCACGTGTAATTAAGAAGTTACTGTTACCTTGAGGACGAATTCCATGGCTTCAGAGACAAAACCGAACCAACCACCAGACTTTTGAGCAGAAGTGTCAGTGGCGCTCGAAGCAGCACCACCGGAGCCGGAATCAACGGCAACCGCCGCATCAGCAACCATGTAGAGAAGGCCCTCAGCTCTGTTAACAATCGCGCCGAAATCAATCGAAGAGTCAAAATGACTAATATCGTGGAAGCTCAACTTGACTTTGGTGGACAAGAGTCTTCGGTGCGGAAGTTGGTGGAGACCATAGCGAGAGAGCGGGGGGAGTGGAGCCCCGATGAATGAAGGACACGAGATTAGGGTTTTCGCCATGGAATTAGAGGGAAATGCGAAGGTTGAAGGCCGTGGACGATTCAGATTTTCATGAGCAAAGAGGGAGTGGTGGAGAGTGGACGAGAGTTGGACACTAACGGTGCTTATTTGTTTTTTCGAATTATCCTTAATTTTTATGACAAGCCGACTTGGCAAAATGAAGTGAAGGTGCCAAACGCGCGTTCTATTTTGTTTCTACATATTATGATCGGCGCTATTGCACTAATAAAAAGAATTTTATATACACTTTGGACACATTTATCATCTTTATATCTTATTTTATATCCCATATAATTACGTTTTTATTAATAAAACCATAATATTTTTAGATTCTATTACATTTTAGATGGAATTATATTTTCATTTTATTCTATTGTAATAATTTATGATCAGATATTATAAATATAATAAATTTATTTTTATCATTTGAAAATATTTAAAAAATGGGTTAAAGTCTTATTGCAAATTGTTGAGCAATTTAATAAGTATTATACATGCATAATTTGCAAGTTTAGAAGTGGACATAAGGGAAGAAGAGGCACAAACACGTTTTATAGGAATGTTAATTCATGAGATAACTCTATTCTTCCATCTTTTTTAAAAAAATTATTTCACGACAAGGTTAACTATCTTACGCTTTTTTTTAATGAAAAAAAAATTTCACAATCATCTTCTTTTAAAATTGGATAAAGTGCAACCGTCCATGCATGCATTGAAACTTAATTTCACTTGCAAACTAGTAATTTTATGAATGACATTTATTTAGCTCACCCTAGTCCAAACGAACTTGATTTAAATTCTTCGGGTTTTAAGATGGATTCAAACTTTTTCTAAAAGATCTTCAAACTTTAGAATAAGCTTAGGATTGAACTTTGTGGGTCTGCCCAGTCCGAAGACTGAATATGTCCAATATACTTTATTAAAAATTATATCATTTTCTTATTAAAATGACATCATTTTTTAATTAAATTAAATTAACTTTTAAAAAGAAAATAAACAGGCTTAGCTCAAGGTGGGTCGAACTTGGCCTAAGCTCAATCAAACTTGGACGGCTTAAACCCTAACCGTTTGGATCATAAGTCAAGCCTAAGCCTTTATAATCCCAAGCATAAGTAATTATAATTCAAGCTATCTTTCTTTAATCAATAATACTAGGACTTAAGAAAGCTCACAAACAATCAATACATACCAATATTCTCTAAAAAAAGGTTAAGCAAAAGTCCCAAAGATTCATAAAGATTATTTAGTAACCAAATTCTAAAGTATATGTTCAAATCCGTTGGTCAAACAATTATTACATTTAATGAAAAATAAGTAATAGTAATAATTAAATTCTACTCATTTACTCGACTAACCTATTTATTTAGTTAACCTCTAGCCAACCAAATGTTTAGGATTAAGGTAAGTGAACCTATCATTTTATAGTGTAAGGCTTAAAGTACTAAGTATCGATTTCACAAAGACTATGAGTACTAGTAATTACTCTTTCTCTATTATCAAATTGATAATTAAGATGTTGGTGATAGTTTAGATTTAAAATAAGATAAAATGAACTAAAAATAAGTCAAGACAATATAAGAAGTTAAGATGACAAAAGAGTGAAAAATAAGCTAATAAAATAAATGATACTTGGAATTTGAATCTCCTAGGACATCTCATACAATCATGATTTTAATAATTAATTTATTCTCAATTTCATTAGACTGTGAAAATTCCTAATTTATGTTAATATCTTTCTTAATAATATTGACACCTAACTTTAAGTTGATTAGTTGAAATGTCTTTCCAATTAAAATCCCTAGAATTGCATTAATTAATTTATGGATTTCGCGATTAAGTTTGACCTTACTTTGAAGAATTTATGTTAACTTATCTCTAGGTTTGTACGCAATTCCTTTCAATTTTACTAAATCTATTCATATGAAAGATTTCTCATTCTCGATTGCATGAAATCATGAATAAAATAGTATATCAACAATATTAATTCAAAAATAAATACGAACACTTAATGAAATCAAGAAATAAATTAAATTTAAACAAAGTCACTACAAGATCTATCTAAGATTTTATCTAATTCAGTTACCAAAAGGTATTTAGCTCATGATAATAGAGAATAAAACATCAAAACTAAAAAGAAAACTGGAAATTTAAGAGAACATGTCTGGAATATTTAAACCTCCAAAAACTTCACCTAGATTGGTGACAATTTCTCCAAAGGGGCTTTCTTAGTTTTTTCTCTTACTTTGTGTCGTCCTAGGGTTTCTCCCGATGTTTTCCTAGCCTCCTCTATCTTCTATCACTCAATGATATCTTTTTAAATTCAAATTTTGATTCTAGTGAGTTTCATAGGCATCAACATGGGCTTATCGATGATTGTGTTCTTCTAATTAATGTGTATATATTATCCGGAGCTAGCATATCGACAAACACGAGTGTGTATCATTAATATGGCCTTCTTACTCTTTAACATCCGTAAGAAACATTTAACATGCCTCCAAACTCTTCAACACAACTATGTACACTATCATGCACTTTAGAACTCAATCAAAACAACTCCAAATTACTCTATACTTGTCTAAATTTGTTCCTCTTTACTCAAAATGAGCAAATTAACTTAGAAAAATATAAATAAATTACAAACTAAAATTAATGGACAATACTCAAATAAAATTGCAAAATGCATTAAATATGAGATTAAAAATATGACTAAAGCACTACTTATCAAATTTTTAGTTAAAGTAGAGCTTAATTGGTTAAGATCTTCACTATCTCCAAAATTTAAGTTTCTAAGGGATGTAGGGAGCAAACTATTTAAAAGATTGATCGAAAAAGTTAAGAAAGGGGTATAAAAAAGTCAAAGTTCTCTTCATAATTCTAAAACAAAATAATCATACTCTTATGGGTCATTTATCAGGTTCAATATTGGTAAGAAAACTAGAGAAAGAGAATTTTATCATCTTATTGTTAGATTTTAAGCAATGAATTATTACTTTACATTGAAACAATTAACATGCCTTAATCATCCAAGATAAACTTCCACAACTTTAAAGCATGTATAAATAATAATAATAGATACTTACCTCCTAAAGATGATGAAAAATGATTAAAAGTCACACCTACATAATAAATTACTACAGTAAAAGAAGAAAACACAATAGAAATGTCTAGGGGCGATTAGCCACTACCATACACCACCACACAATTCCTAAATTGACGATTGAGAAGAATATCTTAACAATATATCGATTTGGTTAAAATATAGTTTATGGTCGTAAGCACAATGCGTAAGCTTAAGCAAGCTTAATCAATGGACTCAAAGCTTATAATAAATTTAGTAACATATTTTTCATACCAAAAATTGTAGCGCCCCCATACCGCAGGGTATACACCGGGACGCCCGTAAGTCATTCCGATACATATCCTACGGTAAGGGTGAGCTACGAACGATCACTACTGTACTTCACATGGCATCATAATAATAAAACATCAATATAAAAATCACTA
>JANVCQ010000230.1:16674693-16685779 GCA_025531925.1 Erythroxylum plowmanianum
TAAGAATAAGATATATGATTTGTTAACAAGATGAGAAATGATGAATTAGAAGAATCTTATGAATTGAATTTTGGATTAAGGATAAATTTCCAAAAGGAGAAATTGTTTTGATTTGTATGAAAGATGAATAAAGAATGAAAAGAAAAAAAAATTTAAACCGATTTCGGATTGGTTTAGTCTAGGTTTCCAATGCGACCCTTTTGTTTTGTCTAAAAAGTTTAAGTTCTCGGATGTCAGAAGTTTGTTTCAGTTTGTTTGAAACGTTTGTTTACTTTGATTCGTTCCGCCGATTTGTTTTCGTTTTCATTTTCGATTCTTTTGCTTTATATTTCCGCTTTGTATATTCGATTTCAAATTCGATTTGTTTTCGGTTTGCTTTCGTTTGGTCAATCCGATTCTTTGTTCTTCGCTTTCCGATTCGATTTGTATTCGAGTGATCCGCTTTGTCCGCTTTTCGTTTCGCTTTATGATTCGAATTGCTTCGCTTGCTTTCGCTCCATTTTCCGTTCTTTCTTTCGCCTTATGTTCCGTTCTTTCGAATTCGATTTCGTTCGTTTTCGCTTTCCGCCACTTCGTTTTCGTTTCTGTTTTTTGCATTTACGGTTGGGATCCGGTTCCGAGATCGGGTCCCAACATTGTCATTCGTAGAAGAACTAGGGAAAGATTCTCTAGGAGTTTGCACATTGACACATAAGAGCCACTCGCCACATCTGCACCAACAAAAACCTGTTCAAAGAGTTAAATAATGTTGTTGTTGTTGAATTTGTGAACATGGGTGATTTTAATAATAGTGTGAGTAAAGGATGCACAAGATATTATATTACTTTTGTGGATAATTTTTCTCAATTTACTAAGGTTTACTTATTGAAAAATAAAAGTGATGCAAAAGAAGTATTTATGAAATACAAAGTTGACGTTAAGAACCAATTAGAAAGGAATCCATTCTTTCAACTTGTTATATTCTAAATGGAGTCCCTTATAAGAAACTAGATCAAACCTATTATGAAATTTGGAAAGGTTATCGACCTAACTTGCAATTTTTGAAATTATAGGGGTGTTTTGCTAAGGTTACTCTACCTGAACATACAAGGAAGAAAATTGGGCCAAAGACCATTGATTCAATTTTTATGGGGTATGCCTCTAATAGTGTTACCTATAGATTTATGGTTAAGGAAGAGGGGTCTAGCACTTATGGACCAATTATGCAGTGAAGAGATGCAGTGGTTTTTATGATATATTTACTATGAAAGTGAGTGTACAAGCTCTTAGAGAATCTTTCCCTAGTTCTTCTACCAATGACGACATAAAGAAAGAGGAAATTGTTCAACTAAGGAGAAATAAAAGAGCTAGAGTACCCACTAGTTTTGGTTCTAACTTTATTAATTCCTTTGTGGTGAAAAAACCTGAGGAGATAGATGATGTTTTTGTGGTGACTTATATTATTAAGAAAGATCCCAAAACTTATAAGGAAGCAATGGGATCTGTGGATGCTACCTTTTGCACGGAAGTCATAACTAGTGAATTAAAGTCAATCATGTCTAATAAAAATTAGGTTTTAGTTTATCTTCCTCGAGGTTGCAATCTAACAATTGTAACTCTCTCTCGATCACTAACTTAAAAGGTTTCTTACAGTGTTTAGCCTCACCATAAATTTGACATTTTCCATTTCATTAGTGATCTAGTTAGGAAATAAGTTTAAGCTTTGCATCCTCTTAATTGAACTCACATTCACATGCCCAAGTCTAGAGTGCCATAGGTCTAAAGACTCAAAAATATAAACAGAAGAAGTAGATGCATTCATTTCAATGTCAAGTATAAATAAACCTCCATTACAAAATGCTTTACCAACAAAGTTTTCATTTTTAATACGAACTAGCTTATCATAATCACAAGTAAGTTTAACAACAACCTTATTAAGTAATTCTCCAGAAATCAAGTTTCTACAAACATCAGGAACAAATAAAACATTTTCAAAAGCCAAAAATTTTTCCAAAAGTGAGTTTGAGAGTGATCTTCCCAACTCCTTGGACAAGAACTTTGTTGGAGTTGCCCATATACATGAATTCACCATCAGCAACATCATTCAACTCCTTAAACAGGTTTTTATTGATGCAAATTTGGCATGTGGCTCTTATGTCAATGATCCACTATTTCTAGTAAGGTTGACTTAGGATATGACAGAAGTGATGATCTCCTTAATAGTACCACCAGTAGCTTCGACCACATTAGCTTAAGGCTTACCAAAATTCTTATTGTTACCTTGTTGATATCCCTTTCAAATTTCTTTTTCAAACTGTTGTGGTTTTTATCCTTGGCCCTTCTTCTTATGATTGATTCTAGCTTGGAAAAGAGCAGCAGGATGGCCTGGCTTGTAGCACTACCAACATTCACCATCAATCCTTTTATACTTGAACTGATCATGCTTATTATTATTGAAAGACCTGTTGTCCATTCTTATTAGGGTTCCCTACATTTTTGTGTTCAATAATGCTAGCCTTAATAGTAGGGATAGGGATGAGTGATTCGTCCTTATCTTGTGTCCTCAATCTTTATATGCCCTATCAATTCTTGTAGCTTCATGTTTTTCTTCTTATGCCTCAACTGGTTTTTATACTCATTCCATAAGGCAGGCAACTTCTCAATAAGGGCATTCGTTTGAAATAACTCACACATGTTCACACTCTCAGCAAGGATTTCAGCAACTAGGTATTCATACTCATCTAATTGGTCCATAATGGGCTTATCATCAACAACAGTAAACTTTGACCACTTAGCGACTGCATATTTCTTAGTCCCAACATCATCAGTCCCATATTTCACTTATAATGCATCCCAAATTTTCTTGGCAGTTTTGTACTTGTAATAGATATCAAAAATGGGTTGATCATATGGTTGAGCAACAATCCCCTAACGATACGGTTATCCTTAGTTATCTAAGGGTCAATATTGTCACTAGGAATTTCTTGAAATAATACATAATCAATTTAATATTACTCAAAGTAAAATAGAATTTCTCAAACAATCGTTTAAAATTTTTCCCACTTGGAGACTATAATCTAGTTAGGTCAAGTATAATCCTCTAGGCTACGATGATGGGGGAGAATCTATATGGGGAGCAGTAAGTGCAAAACTTACATTGGTCTTATTCGCAGACGACCTGATGAATCTAGAAATAGCAACAAAAACAAATGGTATTCCAACTAATGCAGCAATAATAATACAAAATATTCCAACTTATACTAGAATAAACAAGCAATAGCACAGTATTCCGATTGATACCAAAATTAGCACACAGTAGGAAAAATGTAACAATTTCCGAACAACAGTATGAACACAATATTTCCAACAATAGTAGCTACGTAACAATTCCGACAAATAGTAGGCAAAGTGCAACAAATTTTCGACTTAGATTGTTATCGAAAATAGCATAAATAAATAAATTAGAATGACTTATCTTAATGCAAGGCATTGTAAAAAACACTGTCCTAAGTTGAAAATTCCCCCTCTACGATGTAGCAGAACGACGAGATCTAATCTCAAGGTTAATGCCTTTTCTACCAACTTCGGTGCACTTCAAAGGGTGGAGTAGAAACTGTCTCTAGAAAAATAAAAAAAATAGAAGAATTGAACAATAAAAGAACCAAGAGACCAGATTGAAGAAGAAGTTTCTTTTTTTTTTATCGAAGGAGACATATATCTAGTGTTATGTGTATGTAAAGGTAATAATACATCCAGTGATCATTAAATAAAATGAACGTTTGGCTATAATAATGACAATAAATTTATGAATGTTATTAACATTATGGTAATAAAGTGGGGATCTGAAAGGAAGTTAATGAAAGAAACCTTAATAACATTATGAACTTTTTTGAATAACACCAACAATCCTTTATGTCTCCTTTTAAGGATTTTTCACTAATATATCTCAATCTTTTCTAAAAAAGAGTCAAGCATATTAATAGTATATAAAAAAATTAATTAGCTGTAACACTGACGTAGCTAATCAATTTGACTTAAAAAGTTAATTATATCATTAAAATTTTAATACGATAAATAAATAAACTAATAAAACTTTTAGCTTTATTTTTAATAGCCAAATCAATTGGGAGCTTATTAAAATTAGACTTCAAATCTCAATCATTAAAAAAAATCAAACCAGTTCGATCGATTCAATCGTAAAAACTTTAAACTGTTCAATTTATCTTAATATCGCTTGTAATTAAACATCGATAGATTTATTAATTAATTCACTAATTATCGTAAGCTAATTAGTTTTTATAAACAAAAATAAACTAATTAATTTTTATTTGATAGCCTTTTGTTTAGTTACAATTCAATCTCTTTAATAGGCGAGAATAGTCTCCTTCTTCGGTCACATTTCAAGTTTTTGAATTTTATTCAATTTTTACTTTATACTAGTTTATAATAGTTTAATGCTGATTAAATATGTAAATCTTAAACTTTTTATTTAATTTCTTGCTCAATTTTAAATATTGTCGAATCTTTATCGAGCTAACTCAAAACTGAAACATTTCGTCAAATTAAGTGAGAACCTAAACTCTTCTTTTAAGGCAAATTAAAATTATTTGATATTTATGTTGAACTTAAGATCTTCTTCTTCATTACTATTATTCTTTTCAGGAGTTGTTGAATTTTGTTACTAAATCCATGAACTTCCCAGGAAGATGTATAATAACTCCACGACACGAGAGGACCAATGCCACTCCGGCTAAAGATGTAAGTAAATCTTAATTTAATTAAAAATAAGGTGCCGAGTAAATGAGGGTCTGGTTTCTTCGTATTTGACAAGACCACCTGGAAAGCGGCTCTGCTTTCGGGTGGATCTCCACAAGGGAGAAGAGAAGTTAAAAATCAAAATCGTTAGTTGAGATAATAACGGTAAAATAAAGAAATATATAAATATATATATGAAAAAAAAAAGCAGGTTAGAATTTCAATTACAATTTTGGGTCAATTCAATTGCGTCACTCCTCCTTTCTCGCAACCTTATTCTCTCAGGTCAAAATTATATATCACTCTGACTTTGATGTATCCCTACAAACCAATTTCATACAACTTGTTCCCTCCAAGTCGATCTTGGTTCGTGGATTTGGTGATTTTGCTGATCTATGCATTTGTTCATGCTTACCTTTTGTTTTTGTTAATTCAAACTATAGCTTTTTGGTGTTTTCCCGTATTCGGTTTCTAGATGATTAGTGCCTGAGTTTCTAATTGCTATATCGAGATTGTTTTCAAAACAGAGATAGCTGATGGTCTAATTCTTCAGTGGAAGTGTGCTGAGTTTGTTACAATGGTGCTATTTCAGCTAATATAATATGGCGGACTCGGAGGATATCCAACCACTGGTCTGTGACAATGGAACTGGAATGGTCAAGGTGCTGCTGAATCATCATACATACGCCTTAACATTTTTAATTGATGTTTATTGCTTTTACACCTGGTTTATTGTTTAAACGTAGGCTGGATTTGCTGGGGATGATGCACCAAGGGCTGTATTTCCCAGTATTGTTGGTCGCCCTCGTCACACCGGTGTCATGGTTGGTATGGGCCAAAAGGATGCATATGTTGGGGATGAAGCCCAGTCTAAGCGAGGTATTCTAACTCTTAAGTATCCCATTGAGCATGGCATCGTCAGCAACTGGGATGACATGGAGAAGATATGGCATCATACGTTCTACAATGAACTCCGAGTAGCCCCAGAGGAGCATCCAGTTCTTCTCACCGAAGCTCCACTCAACCCGAAGGCCAATCGTGAAAAGATGACTCAGATCATGTTTGAGACCTTCAACACTCCTGCAATGTATGTTGCCATCCAGGCTGTTCTGTCCCTCTATGCCAGTGGTCGTACAACTGGTAAGCAACTCGCCCCTTATCTCTCTCTCTCTCTATATATATACACACACCAGTTAGGCTCGAAAAGGTTTCTGGGATCTTCGCATTCGAGAGTTGTATATCGACAATAAAATTGCTGCGTAGCTTATGCTCAATTTTCTTTTGGTTCCTGAAGGTAATTATGGCTGCAATTTTAGGATGGTCAGTGGAATGGTATGAAGTATTTTCCTAAAATGGAGCCAAAATGAAGGTTTCAGTAATTCTAAAAGATTGCATCTTTTAATAGTTGCCCTCATTAAGAACCTTTGTTTTTATTTAATTTTTAATTTTTAATTTTTAAACTTAATAAAAAAATCCTTTTGTTTATGTTTTTATTTTTATTTTTAGTTTTTACTTCTTTCAGTTTTCAAAATTTTTGCAAACCACAAAAATTAATTTTTATTTTGTTTCTATTTTTTCATAATTTAATTTACTATTAACTAAATCTATTTTTTAATTTTTTAATATTTGATAAGAATTTAATAAATAAATTAAAATAATTTATAATTTTAATTAATTAAATATGATGTATCTTTAGAAATATAAATTTCAAATAAAATTTTGATTTAATAATTAAAATTTATTTAACATAAATATTAATTTATAAATAAAATTAAAATTTTAAATCATTTATTTAAATAAAATAAAATAAATTTATTAATAAATATTATATAAGAGATTAAAATAATTTTAGTTAATTAAAAATAATTTATTTTGAACTTTTATATAATATTTGAAAGAAAAATAAAAATTAAAAACCACAATTAAAACCCAAAAGTGCAACCAAATGGTTCCTAAATTTCTTCCATTAAATTATGAAGCTAAGTTTTCCTTCAAGTGTCTCTTTTCTTTTCTTTCCAACTGAATTTATCAAAACACATTATTTGTTCTATTTAGTGCGAAAGTGCGCTTTAAGAGTTCTGTAACTCATGTAGAACTAATTTCATGTGATCTCTTCCAATACGCAGGTATTGTTCTTGACTCAGGTGATGGTGTCAGCCATACTGTCCCAATTTATGAGGGGTATGCCCTTCCACATGCCATCCTTCGCCTTGACCTTGCAGGTCGTGATCTTACTGATGCCCTTATGAAAATTTTGACTGAACGGGGCTATTCCTTCACAACAACAGCTGAGCGTGAAATTGTCAGAGATATGAAGGAGAAGCTAGCCTATATCACCCTTGACTATGAACAAGAGTTAGAAACTGCCAAGACTAGCTCTTCTATTGAGAAGAGCTATGAGCTTCCTGATGGACAAGTGATAACCATTGGTGCTGAACGTTTTCGTTGCCCTGAAGTCCTTTTCCAACCATCCATGATTGGAATGGAAGCTGCAGGCATCCATGAAACAACATATAATTCTATCATGAAGTGCGATGTTGATATCAGGAAGGATTTGTATGGAAACATTGTCCTTAGTGGTGGATCTACCATGTTCCCTGGTATTGCTGATAGAATGAGTAAGGAAATCACTGCTTTGGCTCCAAGCAGCATGAAAATTAAGGTGGTGGCTCCACCTGAGAGAAAGTATAGTGTTTGGATTGGAGGCTCTATTTTGGCCTCTCTCAGCACTTTTCAGCAGGTATGATATATCATCACTTTTATGTTATTGGCTTTTATCTATCCTCTTGGACGTGTAGCTTAATATTTAATATCCTAGGGTATGATAAGTTCAGACACAAACCTTTCATTGGTATAACTAGATGACATTTTAAGTAAATGCCTTTTATATTTCTTTTTGTTCACGTGCACACACATTCTTTAGAGCATCCCAATGTTATTGGTATTTTTTCTTTGGAACTAAGAGATGAATGAATCTTTTAGTTGTCCTAAAAGCAAGTCGGTAGGAATCTAGATCGGTTTTTTCCATCTTAGATTCAACAATGTGAAGCTTTTACTTCTTCCATGCCATATGTTGTAGCGCCTGACAATTTTTAGTACAAAACTTAAATGAAATTGAAATTTACACATTTTTCTAACTTGGCTTGGAACTAATTGATTTATAAATTAATTGTAGATGTGGATTGCTAAAGCAGAGTATGATGAATCTGGCCCATCCATTGTGCATAGGAAGTGCTTCTAAATTTGTGGTATGGGAGAAGCAGAGCAGTAGCTACTTATTCATGTTAGAGAATTTGCATGTTACCAATGTCACGCTAGCTTTCTTTGTCATATATTATTTGTTTTGTATTGTTAAAAAGAAAAAAAAAACTAAAAGAAGAGCATAAGTGGATTTATTATTTGTGTTACATTCCATTGATAATTGTTGATGTTCTTGTTCCATTATTGATCCCCTTATTGGTTAAAGATGCGCAAATTGTTACCAACATTTTCTTATTGGATAAATTCCAGGGACGATTATCAATTAAATGAAGTTTAATTTCTTGATATTATGATTATTGTCTAGTTATTTTTTGGTTGCTTATTTTAAAGTGGATGATCCCTCAACTCATTTTTCTTAAAGGGGATAGTAGAATTAGTTTTGAGTTCGATATCCTCTTCAAAATCTTTATGCCCTTGAATTTGGCTCTTCTGGGATTGTTGAAAGCGCATATTTATGCTAGTCAAAAATAAAATAACTAGACTACTACTATAGCAGTGGCGAGTCTAAGTCGATCCCACAGAGAGTGTGTGTAAAGTTTATAAAATGAAATTAATCGGTGTTTGATTTTTCAAAGAAGAAAATAAAATGAAACTAACTAATAAAAATAAATTAAAAAAAACATGCAAAAATGATAAAGGTGGGGAATTCAGTAGGGACCCGGTTCTTTAATTCAATCTCGGTCTACATCCTGGCTAAGCATATTTTATTAATTTATTGTTCTTTAACCTCTCGCACCAATTATTAATCATGGGTTAATAATTAACCCGAGTTTTTCCTTAGGTTTTGTTTAATTAAGATACGATCGTTAATTAAACCTAACTACCAAACAACCTAGGATACGATCTCTAGATTTAATTAAGCAGTAGCATTACGAATTAGAAAAACCGATTAATCAAGACAACAACCACATACGATGCATCATTTAACCTAGGTCATGTTATCCCTGATGATTACGAATCATTAGTCGCTATACGTAAATTTCAACATAACAATTACGGATTATATCGAAATTCTAGCAATGAGTTTAAAATTAACAATTCAATGAACGCATTAAAATCATCAATTCACAATACCTAACGGGTTCATACACAGATAACCGAACAATAATGAAAATTCAATTATCCATACACAAAATCCAAATCAATTAATATAGGATAACACAATCAATTCCTAATGAGAGAAAGAAACAACAAAATAATAATAAAAAAAATACTTAACCTAGGTCGTCGGCATCAATGTCACCTCTGAACTGGCGTCGGGATATATAACCTTTCATAGGTATTTTCTGAAAAATTGCTTTAGCTCCATCTTAATCCCTAGCCAAAAATCCCTAAATTTCTCCTCACCGCCCAAGCTTCTTACTGTCCACTGTTGCCTCCACTATAACTTATTTGACCATTTAATGTTGGAGTTTGTCACTGCGCATTCCATGCACAACTATGGCAGTTGCCTTTTAAAATGCGATCCTTGTCTGTGTTTAATGCAGTCTCACGCTAGCTCTCTTCTCCTGCCTACTGTATGTTCACTATACTTGATTAGACAATTTAATATGCTCTTTCCTTTAAAGCCTCTCGCATCCTCGTCTTGCCTTCTCTGCGTATTAAACGCAGTGCATGCTTCATGAATTAAACGTAGCGTTGCAGCGTGAACCCTGCAACGTTCACGTTGTGTTAACGCATGCGTTGCTGCGTTAAATGCAGCGCAGTCACCAAGTCAATTTCCTTTTTTTTTCAGCTACTTACATTTAAATTTTTCTTCTTCTTTGTCTTCCATTTTTCATCTTTTAATTTTCTTTGTCCACTCCATGAAGACAAAGGAGTATTGATCTTCGAAAAATGTCCCAAATGGGGTATTTTTAACTCACTTTAATTTCTTCTCTTCCAAATTGTACCTAAAATCACATATAAATTAAAGTGAGTATTTTAAGTATTTTTGTATCATTAATCACTAAGTGTAAATGATTAAATATATCAACAATTAAACACATATCAAATTCTCCAACACTTAGCTTTTGACCATCCTCGGACAAAACATCAAAATTAAGCTCATTGACCCAAAACATTGACTCAATTTTCATATTTTTCCAAGACTATATAATCACAACCAAAGATGAATGACTTTCAAAAATCATGACAAGATATCAACATTCCAAGCTTTTACTCATAATCAATCAACATTCATCATCTTCAAAAAATGAGCAATCTAATAGTAGACTTGAAAAATGTGTTTAATTAAAATATATCCGTGGGTACACTCAACACCATTCATGATTATGACAATCAACAACTTTGCATATTATTTCATTTTTCCACCATTAATGTTCACATGCAAAATCATGAATCAAAGGACTTTCAAGGTTGTAATGTGGGCAAAGGTGAGGTGAGATATATTTGGGTCAAGTAGTATGAGATTCATCAAAACTAGTGAAATAAAGCAAAACTCATCAAAAACTAGGTACCATCAGCTATGACAAATGCAACATTTATATTTCATAACCCCATTCAGCTCTCACACACAAACCACATGAAGCACATACCAATCCGAAGGAATCCCTCATACAATTTATGCCAATGAAATCACAAGAATGAACCTTTCAAGCCAACCTCTACCTCATATTCAACATACTCAAAGAACACATCCATTACAACTCTAAGAAGATGCATAAATCATAAACAACTTTTCAACACATTTGCAATTCTTCCTTGATACATTTATTTAAACAATTTTTTTCATTCTTTTTTTCTTCTTCTTCATTTTCTTTTTTTCATTTTCTTTTCTTTTCTTTTTTTCCTTTTTTTCTTTCTTTTCTTTGTAAAAATTAAAATAAACTACATCAGCATGGGAATTTCAATGATAAGACATAAAATAACATCCCAAGATTATAACCAACCCTCACACATATGTACACCCCCACACTTGGGATTTTGTATATCCACAAACTCAATAATCACAAATGTTCTACTAGCTTTACGACTTAGGTAGGACATTTGGTTAAGTTTAAAAACATAAAATATGGTTTATACAAAAAGAAAGGCTAAAGCTCAAAGGGGTTTATCAAGGGAAAAATCATGTCAATAGGATAGGTTATTT
>JANVCQ010000230.1:16685879-16700568 GCA_025531925.1 Erythroxylum plowmanianum
ATCATTTAACTCATCCAATCTGTTATGTAAAGGTAAAGAGTTAGCTTCAAAAATAATTATGGACTCAGTACTTACCTTTGAGCTAAAAGATATGTCATTTGCGGCTTCGAGCTCCTTCTCCACTTCTTCGACACAAACAATTCATTGAGTGTTGACCTCAAAATTCTCAAGCTTCTAGTCACTTTGCAAAGTTTCCGCACAAACGTTCATTGGGTACACCTCAGGTTGATAAGGTTGCTCCTTTTTGCTTTGCGATTCTAGGCGATCAAGGCTTATTGTCATATGACCCATTAGGTGTTCCATCCTCTGTTGGCTTGCTTTTGTCTCTTGTCAGAATTCTTACAACTGTTGTTGTATATCTTGTATGAATTGCAAATTGTTAGCAGCAATATTATTAACAAGTTCTTCAAGAGGTGCAACTGAATCGTGATGGCTCTCCGAATCTTGGGCATTAGACCATGTGTTTTTTGGAAATTGCCTTCCATCATTACGGAATTGTAAAGTATTCTCCTATAATTGCAACATCAACTCTTTCAGAGATGGATCGGAGTTGTGATAGGAAGCTTCTGGTCTGTACGAGAATTGTTGTGCGTCCTGTAGACTATTATGGAAGTAATTCTGATAATTATTCCATCCATAACAAAAGTTAGGTTGATAAGTCCAAACATTGTTATAGGATTGAAAATATGAGTTGTAAAAGAAATTACTTCCGTCCATAAAGTTTTTTTAACATGAAATAAAAAAATGAACAGATCACAAAATAATAGGAAAGAAGTCAATTACGAACAAATATATACAAAACATCAATTAACTCACAAACAAAAACTAAAACACTGCACTCCCCGGCAACGACGCCAAAATTTGACAACGCGTTATTATGCTAGTCAAAATAAAATAACTAAACTACTACTATAGTAGTGGCGAGTCTAGGTCGATCCCATAGAGAGTGTGTATAAAGTTTATGAAATGAAATTAATCGGTGTTTACACTTAACTGGGGGGGTTTGGATTTTTCAAATAAGAAAAGAAAATGAAACTAACTAATAAAAACAAATTAAAGAAAACATGTAAAAATGATAAAGGTGGGGAATTCGATAGGGACCCAATTTTTTGGTTCAATCTCGGCCTACACCCTGACTAATCATATTTTATTAATTTGCTGTTCTTTAACCTCTCCCAGTAACTATTAATCGTGGGTTAATAATTAACCCGAGTTTTTCCTTAGGTATTATTTAATTAAGATACGATCGTTAATTAAACCTAATCACCGAATAACCTAGGATACGATATCTAGATTTAATTAAGTAGTAGCACTATGAATTAGGAAAATCGATTAATCAAGGCAACAACGACATACGATGCGTCATTTAACCTAGGTCATGTTATCCCTAATGATTACGAATCATTAGCGCTACACGTGAATTTTAACATAAAAATTACGGATTATATTGAAATTCTAGCAATGAGTTTGAAATTAACAATTCAATGAACGCATTAAAATCATCAATTCACAATATCTAACGGGTTCATACACAAATAACCAAACAATAATAAAAATCTGATTATCCATACACAAAACCTAAATCAATTAATATAAGATAACACAATCAATTCCTAATGAGAGAAAAAAATAACAAATAATAAAAAATACTTAACTCAAGTTGTTGACGTTGATGTCATCTCTGAACCGGTGTCGGAATGTCTAGCCTTTCATAGGTATTTTTCAAAAAATTGCTTCAGCCCCCCATCCTAATCCCTAGCTAAAAATCCCTAAATTTCTCCTCACTGCCCAAGCTTTTTACTGTCCACTGTCGCCTCCACTATAGCTGATTTGACCATTTAATGTTAGAGTTTTCATTGCGCATTCCACCCACAACGCCCACAACTGCCTTCTAAAACATGATCCTCGTCTGCGTTTAACATAGCCTCATGCTAGCTCTCTTCTCCTGCCTTCCTGCTCACTGTTGCGTCGCACGCTGTATGTTCACTATGCTTGACTAGACAAGTTAATGTTGCTCTCTCCTTTTAAAGCCTCTCGCATCCTCGTCTTGCCTTCTCTGCGTATTAAACGCAGTGTTGCAGAGTGAACGTTGCAATGTTCACGTTGCGTCAACGCAGCGCAGCCACCAAATCAATTTCCTTTTTTTTTCAGATACTTACATTTAAAATTTTCTTCTTCTTTGTCTTCCATTTTTCGTCTTTTAATTTTCTTTGTCCACTCCATGAAGACAAACGAGTATTGATCTTCGAAAAATGTATCAAATAGGGTATTTTTGACTCACTTTAATTTCTTATCTTCCAAATTGTACCTAAAATCACATATGAATTAAAGTGAGTATTTTAAGCATTTTATATCGTTAATCGCTAAATGTAAATGATTAAATATATCAACAATTAAACACATAACAATTGTATAACAATATTAATACTATTAACAATTAGTTGAGAAGTAACATGCTATTCTTTTTTGTTTGTATCCCTTATGTAAGCTACCAAATGAGGCATACTCTTTTTTCTTTGCCTTAATCCATTTAAGTTGTAATTGTCAGACCAAAGGCTTTGCATTAATTGTTTTTTACTCACTCTGTACATAGATGCTGTACATATTTATATAAACAAAGAAAAGTAATGAAACTATCTGGACCATTGATTTGAATAACATAATAACAATAATTGTTAAAGAAAAGAATATGTTGTTGTGCAGTCTATGGTTTGTGATGATAAGTCTTAGCATCCCCCAACAAGTCGTGTTGGAAGGAGTTGACAGTGAGAATTGTGTGCAAGTGTTGAAAACGTGAGGCAGCTACGGGCTTAGTGAGGATATCAACAAGTTGATATTTGCTAGAGACAATAGAGATAGACAAGAGCTTGGCATTGAATCTGTCACTAACGAAATGATAATCCAGTTCCATGTGTTTGGTGTGTGAATGAAGGATTGGGTAGGCTGCAAGGTAGGTGGCTCCAATGTTGTCATATATAATGTTAGAGGAGTTGGAAGGTGGACACCGAGCTTTTGAAGGAGATGTTAAATCCAGATAACTTCAAAAGCAATTAAAGCCAGTGATTTGTATTCAACCTCCGTACTGGATCAAGCGACATTGGCTTGTTTCTTGGAGCTCCAGGAAATAAGATTATGATTGAAGAAAATACAAAATCCACTAGTAGATTTGCGATCATCTAGGCACCCAACCCAGTTAGCATCAAAGAAGGTGAAAATATAGGGGGAAGCAGAGTTGTGGAGAAGGAGGCCAAAATTAATGGTATGCTATAGATAGCGAAGAACACATTTCACAATATGTCAGTGAACATATTTAAGGGCATGCATATAATGGAATTCTCGATTAATAGCAAAGGAAAGGTCAAGCATGGTAAAGGAGAGATATTGAAGATTGCCAACAACATTACAATACAGGGTGGGATCCGAAAACTCATGGCCAATGGTGGTAGTCAAATATGCAAACGGTGCCATGGGACCGTTAACTAGTTTGGCTTGAAACATATTGGTGTGACTGAGTAAATCAAGTATGTACCTACATTGAGAGAGAATGAGTCTCAAGGGAAGAGGATAGACTTCGACACCCAAAAAATATGAGAGATGGCCAAGGTCTTTGACTAGAAAAAAATCTCCGAGCATCAGAATGAGAGCAGTGACGACAGAGGAGTTGGATCCGGTAAGGAGAATGTCATCAACATAAATTAATAGGTAGATGGTGCCACTGTTATAGTGGTAGATAAACATGGATAAATCTACCTTTGAGGAAGAGAAGCCTAATTCAAGAAGCCTGGTGGATAAACAAGCAAACCAAGCTCTTAGAGCTTGCTTAAGACCATAGAGAGCTTTCTTCAAGCAACAGATATGAGTGGGAAAATTAGGGTGAACGAAGCCAAGAGGTTGAGCTATATAGACATCCTCCATGAGAAAACTATGGAGGAATGCATTTTGTATGTCCAGTTGCTTGACAATCTAGCCGTGGGAGAGAGCACGAGACAAGATTAACCTTACTATGATAGGTTTAACTGCCGGGGAGAATGTCTCAGTATAATCAAGACCTTGTAGTTGGTAAAAACCTTTGGTGATGAGGTGAGCTTTATAATGGTCAATGCTTCCATCCGGGAGATATTTGATGCGAAAGATCCACTTACATCTAACCAGATTTTGAGAAGGAAAGGAAGGCACAAGATCCCATATGTTATTGTTGAGGAGTGCTTGCATTTCATGATGAAGAGCATGATGCCACTGAGGGTGGCGTAGAATCACTATGAAAAAGGAGGGAATAGGAGTCAAAGGCACTAAATCATGAGAGTGAGCTTTCGGGGAAGGACATTTGATAGTGCCATCTCGATATTGCTTGGGTGTATAAATTTGGTGTTTTGATCGGGTTATCATGGAATGAAGTAATGATGACAGTAAGGTATGAGGAATGGGAACAGAGGAGGACATGGGGTTGGGTGGACTGAAGGTGAGAGAAGAAAGTTGAGTTGATGATTTGGGTTGGTTAGATGGACATATATCATGAGATGTTGGACTGGGAGGTGGACTTGGATTGTGGGTTTGTGGGCTGATAGATGGACTTGGATCGTGGGCTGTTAAGTGCTACTGATTAGGAGATAGGAAGAGATGAATATGTAGGCTTTTGAGGGAGATAGGTAGGGCAGGTTGGAGAGAAGCAGAATGGGAAGAAAGGTTCTCGGTGATGTTGAGAGGAAGGGGCAAAATGGAGCTTGAAGGAGACACATAATTGTGAGGAGAGTGATTGATGAAAGGGAAGAAAGATTAATCAAAATGAATGTTCCGAGACATATAGATGCGGCCGGTGGCCAGAGAGTAGCAGAGATAGCCATGGTGATGAGGACAATGGCCTAAGAAGATGTATAGGTCATATCATGGTTAAAGTTTATGTTTATTGTAGGGTCAAAGGTGAGGTCAGCAAACAGATCCAAAGACTTTGAGGAAGATGTAATTGGAAACTTTGTTATATAGTATTGAAAGGGAGAGGTGTTATTTAGAGTGGGTGAAGGAAGACGATTTATGAGATAGTTTGTGATTGTCAAGGCATGAGCCTAGAATTGAGAAGGGAGGGAGGCGTGATGGAGTAAGGCTAGGCTTGTTTTGATGATTTGACAATGTTTGCACTCAACGGTGCCATTTTGGGGATGGGAGTGTGGACTGGTGATTCGGTGGTTTATGCCCAAATTTTGGAGAACTTTGTGAAGAGAGCAATATTTACTGCTTTAATAAGACTGAAAATGTTTGATATGACAATGAAAAATGTTTTCAATTTGTTTGTGAAAAAGTAAAAAGGTAGACAGAACATTAGATTTGGCACGTAATGGAAAGATCCAAGTATATTTCGTGTAGTCATCAACAAAAGTTACATAATATTGAAAGCCAAAGTAGGATAAAATAGGGGAAGGACCCCAAACATCACTAAAGACTAAAAAGAACGGATGAGGTGATTTTGTTAATGATGACGGATAAGGCAGTTGACGACTTTTAGCAACATAGTCGCTGGAATAGAGATTAACGGGTTTAGAACCATGAACTAAAAGAGATTGAGAGGAGATTATTAGGCAAACAATATGGAAAGTTTAGGTCGGGTAGAGAGGGAGGCCACAATCGGGTCAAAATTAAACTCAAGACCCAAGAGGAGATAGGTGTTGAATTCAAGGTCAAATAAAAGTCGAACAACAGCAGCGAGGGTATCAGAAAGAGTTTTAGCTTTTTTGTAATAATCGGTAATTGAGGAATCGCCTTTTTTTTTTATAAAAAGCAAGTTAGGTGAATAGCTGAATGAAACGAGCTTGGGATTTATTGGCAAATGTGGTTTCTAGGGTATGCTAAAGGGAAGCAAAGCTGTTGTGGTTGAGAACTTGAACCACAATAGTTTCGGAGAGAGGAGAGAGAAGAGAGAGGACCAGAGAGGATCAACTGATCCTGTTGAAACTAGTGAGAGAATTGAGGATTGAGGGTACCATCTGGCAAGAACTGTGGCGGGGTGAGATGGAGTTGTCTATGTAGCCAAATGGATGTTGGCCATGGGGGTAAGGTAGCATTTGTGCTTTCTAGAGTAAGAAATTGTTATGATTGAGTTTAATGGAGACTAGATAAGGGAGAGAAGAAATAAAAGGTGGGTTATTTAGTGAAGAGGGTGGGATAGGTAGGGAAGAAAGGGTTAGTTTGGGATGAAGATGATTTTGCCATAGTGTCGTTTAAGGTTATTAATGCTCTGATACCATGTCAGACCAAAGGTTTCGCCTTAATTGTTTTTCACTCACTCTGTACACAGATGTTGTACATATTTATATACAAAGAAAAGTAATGAAACGATATGGACCATTGATTTGAATAACAAAATAACAATAAATTGTTAGAGAAAAGAATTTGTTGCTGTGCAGTCTATGGTTTGTGATGATGAGTCTTGACACTAACTGAGTGGATGATTCATCTTCAACACTCAGTTTAATTTGTAGAACAATAATATGTTGGGTAATAAGTGCGCTATGGCAAATTTTAATGAATATTTATGCCTAATGATCATATGCATACATATTCTTTTCTAGCAATAAAATAAAAGGTGGAATAAAAATTTCTTGTACAGCATTGAAAATTTGGTACCAGTTTGTTTCCTTATGATTCCATTTTTCTAAATTTGCACCCAGGGCCTTTTCTCCTCAACTTCTACACGATAGGCCTTTCAAATTTGTAAAATTAATAATTTGTTATGTTTTATTGAGGTTTTAATCTTCTTCTATTATGCTTATTCTTTCCCCATGTTCAGTTTTCTTTTTTGTGTAATTTGGGCATGTCAAAATAAATAATTTTAAGAAAAGGCAATATTGGCTAAATTGGATAGATGATTTCACTTTCAAGTTACTTTTTTTTTTGGAAGAAAAGAGTCCTTGGAATTGCTTTAATTGGTTGGTGGAATAGGGATTGTGAAGCATGTAGCATCCACACCTTTTGTTCTAATAATGCTTAATTCTACAATTAGCTGTAGGGTGTATTGATGAATGCTTTTATATCTTTCATCTAAGCTTAATCCAACATTTAATGTATCATATGTTGTTTATTATCCATTGTTAAAAGTTTTGAAAAACAGTAAAAAATGTAGCTCCTTAGTATCGGCCATTGGTATCAGTTGATATTGATAATTTTGAGTGGCATCAATATCAATCAATAGTATTGGCTAAATACCAGCAAGTACTGGTGGTATCGTAAATTTAAAAAAATTGAAGAACCTTTTTGTAAAAAAATTTAACTCTCCATTCCATTTTTGGTTTCTCTCTCTCTCTCCTCTTTGTCTCTAACCTCTCACAGCTCCCAGCCTAGCTCAGCTACCATCGTCTCTACCTTGCTGCCTCACGTGTTGCTGTTGCTGGCCAATACCCTGTGATTGTTTCTTCCTCACGTCGCCTGCAAACCTAGCACCCAAGCCCAACCGCCAAGCCTCCACAACCATCACTGCTCTCTAAACCACTGTTCAGAATTTTAACAAGTTGAAGAATGAATCAAACCTCACTGTTCACTACAAATCTAAAGATGAAGACTTGAGAACCCGTATGGTTTAAGTAGGAAAGTCGTCTGAATGGAGGTTTCATATCAACATTTGGCAAACAACCTTGTTCTATTGCCATAGTTATTGGGAAGATAAATATTTAGGTTTTAATGCATTTAATGCCAAAAGAGACGATGATAGGTGTGAATGAACATGTGCTTGGAAAGCTTTTAAAGATGACTTATATGGTTACAGAGAATCAGCTCAATTACCAAATCTTCACTATGTGTAGAAATGAGCAAAAAGTATTCTGTTTTAAGTGGAATAAGTGTTCTTGTTTCATTATAAATCTATGTAACTTAAGAACTACTATATCAACAAAAAAAAAACTCAATTAGTTTGCCCGTTTTAATCGTAAAACTTTTGAACCTTCTAATTTTTTTGTTTTATTTATTTTAATAATTTTTATTATTAAAATAAATCAATTTATTATTCTTTTTATTTGATATTTTTGATGTAATTATTATTTCTTATATGATAAAATTGTAATATTTTAAATATTTTATGTTGTTTATAATTTTATATTTATATGATGATTAAATGATTTTTTCATATCAATTGTGTTTATTATTTATATGTGAAATATTTGATAAATAATGTTAATAAAAATAAATAAATTGTTATTATTTTAAAATTCTATTATTATGATTTTTGGAGACATAGTTGATGTAAAATTATAAAGTATACAGTACAATATATTGAATGATTATTTTGTAATTTTAAACAAATTCAAAGACTATTTTATAAATTTAAAAAATTATCAAAAATAGTACTTGATATTGACCGGTGTTAATATAATATCTTATTAGAATTAAATCTAGTATCAAAATATTCATATCATTTATTTATTTGTTCATAAAAATATTCATATCATTTATTTATTTATTCATAACAATTTATTTATTTATTCATAAACATAAATAAATTATTGTTATTAAAAATTATATTATTATAATTTTTGGAAACATAATTGATTGAAGGATTATTAATTTTAAATAAATTCAGAGATTATTTTATAAATTTAAAAAATTATTTAAAATAATACTTAATATTATATAATATTTTATCAGAATTAAATCTAATATCAGCGCTGGTACAATTTTCATATCATTGGTCCCATACTATTGCATTGGAATAGAAATGGAGTAAAATCCTATCGATACGGGCTTGAGTGTCTTTTTCTTGTGGCAGTTAAATTGTCCAGGTATACATGATACAACCATTCTTGGTACGTACATATAATTATAGTAAAGAGACTGTTCCAATTTTTTGATGTTTTTTTTTTCTGACAAGCTGTTCTAATTTGTTATTATAATTGGATATTCACAACACACCTCCGTTTTCTTCTAACTCATTCTCTCTCTCTCCAAAAGTCAACATTACACCAAAAGTCAAGCAGTCCATCCAAGTTTCTTCTCAACTAAGGCCAAATAGAATGGAAATTATTTTCAATTCCCACGAATCTCACTTTTTCGATACCAGCTCTCTGACCACATGTCGCACTTAAAAATACACATCGACTGGGAACAACCCCAAAATGCACAATCTCTACTCTTCGCACTTCTCTCTCCTTCTCCACAAGCATGGAGCTCGAGCTCATAAAACCTGTGCATCCGCTTCATCCAAGCATGGACCGGGAACCCATTTCTGGGTTATCGTCCATCGGCGGTTTGCAGTTCGGGTTTCGCCGGACCGTGAGTTCCAAGTTGGAAGATATTGTTGAAGAAGGTAACAGCAGTGGTGGTGGTGAAAAGGTGTATGTGGCTGTTGGAAAATCTGTGGAAAAAGCTGTGAGCTTGCTTCAATGGGTTCTTAAACGATACCGAAGTCGAGAAATTTGTATACTTCATGTTCACCAACCTTCTCATATGATCCCAACTCTACGTAAAATTCTCTCTCGCTCTCTCTCTCTCTCTCTCTCTCTCTCTGTGTATGTGCGTGTGTATGTGTGTTTGCTTGCAATTTGTTCTAATTGCTGTTGTATTAGTTTCGATATTTAAAAAATTGGGACTTCCATAAATTGTTTAAAGTTGTCTGATACCTTGAATTTGTTGCAGTGGGGAAATTGCCTGCTAGTCAAGCAAATCAAGAAGTTCTGACAGCGTATAGGAGAGAAGAAAGGGAACAGACAAGGAACCTCTTAGATGAATACTTGAGCATTTTCCATAGAGCAAAGGTGTCTTATCTCATACAAATTCATGTCCATAACGCAGTTTCTATGTGCAGATACCACAGTTGTTAGAATCCATGAGATTTTTTTTTTTGTTCTATGTACTGTTCAATAGAAATTTTCTCTATCGATATGAGCTCTCCAGTGATTCATAACTTGTACAGCATCATTTTTTGTTTTTGGTTAATGAACTGTGCAAACATTTCAAGTACTGGACAAAGGCACCATGTTTACTACCCCGGTCGAATGGAGTTATTGAAATTTCATACAGCTTTCATTCTTGTTGGCTTGTTTTGTATCACTGAACAGTTGAATTGCCTTTTTTTTTTTTGCATTTTTCAAAAGAAAAGTGTTCATACCTTGTAGCTAATACTCAACACCATTAGATGAAAATAAAATAAAATAATGCTGATGTTAACAGCAATTTTCAATCCTCTTCTATTTTTTGGGCGTTCATATGGTTGTGTATTTGGATTCTGTAGTTTTAGTAAGCTTTTCCCAAAACATTGTTCTTTACTGGAGTCATCTTAGTTTTAGTAAGCTTTTCCCAAAACTTTGATCTTTACTGGAGTCATCTTAGAGAAATTAGTAATTTCTGCAGGTTCAAGCAAGCATAATCTCAATCGAGTCTGACCAAGTGCAGAAGGGGATCATAGACTTGGTAAAGAAAAATGGAGTCAGGAAGCTTGTTATGGGAGATATTCCGGAAAAGTGGGTCAATTGACCATTCCTGTAGTTTACTAATGAAGTTCATTATCAAAATCAGTAGCTTTCTGCAGAGGCAACATGCGTAGTTATTTTTAATCCTATTTGCAACTTTGGTTTGAGGATATTCTGTATAACTGTCTTTATTGCAAATTCTAAGCTAATACCCTCATCTCAAATTATCTAAAAGTATTACTGGTTTCCTGTCATATTGCAAAAAGGATTAAACTTCTTGATGTTGCCCTTCAACCTACTTTATCTTAAACATACCACCAGAGCATTTTAAAAATTAGGTATCTTGCTTAGGGGTAAAGTTGTATACTGTAGAGTTAGCTCTTCATGTTATAAAGTTGTATCTTTTTGTATTTGTCATTGATGTAATTGAAAATTTCTCTTCACTTTTGACTGTTTTTGTTTTCCTTTTTATCTAACTTTGTGATGTTTGCAAGGTTTTGCACAATGAAAATGTATTGATGCTTGGTGACGTGTTTGCAGTTGTATAAAGATGAAAAGAGGTTCCAGTAAAGCAAAATATGTTGCGAAAAATGTTCCTTTGTTTTGTGAAATATTGTTTGTCAACAAAGGGAAACATATTTGGACAAGAGAAGCTAGTGATGTATCTAATTCTTCGGTGGAATGTGGTCCTACAAGTGATGCAAGCACAAATGCTTTAAGATCAAAATCAGTGAGATATAGTAGTAGCAAATTGCCATTAAACCCAGAGTTGCTTCGATCAAATTCTTCTACGAGTGTAACTTGTTATGGATTTAGCAATTGGATTCAGAATCGATCAACTTTGGATGACATACCAATATCATTGTCCCTATCTAGATGTTCAAGTAGATATTTTCTCCATTTCCAAAATTCAAAATGTAATAACACTAATTCTTTTTGCACTACTGCTGAAAGAAGGGTGTCATCAGTTTCTGATAAAATGGTTGAAGAAAGTCTCTATATTTGGCTCACAGAAACCAGGATACATGTGGCAGTATCAAGGAATGAAGCGTTTGAGGAGTTTTTGAAGCGGCGAAAATTGGAACTTGAAGCTGTGGAAATCATCAACAAGGTGAACGTGAATGTTGTTTACGATTCCATTGATTTGCTTATCATGCTGCTAATAATGATTCCAACATGTTGAGATAACAATACCTTGCAAAATTGGATCAATATTTTGAAGTTTTCATGAATTTTTGACTCTTTTGGAGGTTAAGACGTGCATCATATTGTTGTTCTTCTCAAGATAGGCATTTGCTTCCTACTTTCTTCAGGTTAAAATCTTTGAATCAGCTTATGTACTGGAAGTCAATCTTAGGAAAGAAGCTGAGGATGTACTGAGTAATATAATACAGGAAGGAGAAAAGCTTCTAGAAGAGAGAGAAGAAAATTCTAAAGAGCTGCAGAGGACCATGAGAAATATTGCATTTCTAGACAGTCGTGCACAGGAAGCAAATCGTAGGTGTGACGAAGCTTTGGGAGAACTGAAACTAATCCAAGCCTCCATTGCATCTCTGCAGCAGGAAAAGCATAGAATTCGAAGACAGAAAATGGAAGCTGTGCATTGGCTGGAAAGGTGGAGAAGTCGTGGGCAAGATAGAGCTGCAAGCTCCAATGATTTTATTGGGGTTATTGATGAGTTGCCTGAATTGGCAGAATTTTCATTGGCTGATTTGCAAACTGCGACATGCAATTTCTCTGACAGTTTCAAGCTAGGGCAGGGAGGATATGGTTGTGTTTACAAGGGTGAAATGTTGGGTAGAACTGTTGCTATAAAGCAGCTGCATCCACACAACATGCAAGGGCAGTCAGAGTTTCATAAAGAGGTCAGATAATGTGTCCCTGCTCCAAAAGCATATAACTTGTTGGCTAACAAGGTGTCCTGACAGGAATAAAGGATTATAAGGTGCATCCATTCTGCATAAGTCATCTACTTGTGAATCGATACGGGTCTATTTCAATGGTCACAATTTCTCCACGAGTTTACCTATACATGCATTGAATGTGCTGAAGTGTGAGAAAACGTGTATGATTTAAGTGCTGAGAAAATCTTCACTCTAAACAACTTAAATACTAATAAAAGGGAGTACTTTGGTCAACTACATATATTACGGATACTTGAATGTCCATTTTAATTTGTATGGAGCATTATAGACATAAGAAGGATGCATCAAGGTCCAAAGATTCCTAAAAAGTTCTTAGTGGGCTTGGAGGAAAAGCCCTGTTTACCACATAATTTGCTTTTATTTTGTTCCTTTTGCATTAAATGCTATGCAACATCATTCGTCTAATTTAGCTACAACCCAATAATACAGGGAACAAGGTATTCAGTGTTCAAAACATAGGAATGTGTGCCTCTATTTCTCTACTGCTTTTGGCCTAAAGTGAATATCAGGTAAACACCAGTAATTGTTTATGCAGGTCCAAGTTCTTGGAAAGCTACAGCATCCTCATCTCGTGACTTTGCTTGGTGCATGTCCAGAAGCACGGTCTCTTGTTTATGAGTATTTGCCCAATGGCAGTCTCCATGACCGCTTGTTCACGAAAAGTAATATTCCCCCCTTGACATGGAAGATCCGGTCACGTGTCATAGCTGAAATCTCCAGTGCTCTTTGCTTTTTGCACTCATCCAAACCAGAAAAGGTTGTCCATGGTGATCTGAAACCCCAAAACATTTTACTCGATTCTGAACTTAGCTGCAAAATATGTGAATTTGGGATTTGTAGACTGGTAACAGAGGACACTCTCTATTGCCCAAGCTTCCGTTCGAGCACTGAGCCAAAGGGTGCTTTTCCGTATACAGACCCAGAGTTTCAGAGAATTGGAGTTTTGACTCCCAAGTTTGATATCTACTCTTTTGGTGTTATTATACTTCAGCTACTCACCGGAAGGCCTCCAGTTGGACTGGTAGGTGAGGTGCGCAGAACAGTATCTCGTGGGAAATTAGCCTCAATTTTGGACCCATCAGCTGGAGATTGGCCAATTTTTGTGGCAAGACGTTTAGTGGACCTGGGGCTGCACTTTTGTGAACTCAATAGTAGGAATAGACCAGAGTTAACAGCAGCACTTGTAAGAGAGTTGGAGCAATTACATCTCTCGGAAGAGCGGCCGGTGCCCAGTTTCTTCTTGTGCCCCATTCTTCAGGTCTGGTATATATTAAGCATGCTGCTTTCTTTCTACATGCTCTTCTCTTCTCTTCTTTCCCATCTTTTCACCACATTTTCTAATGAATAAATGTGCATGGTACCTCTAGATTCTTCATCTTATGATCCAAAGCATGCCATTACCATATCCTGTGGAGCTCAGCACTCACCGTATTTGTGGAGGGGAGTAATCATGTTCTCCAAAATGCGACTTACACAAGTAGTGCTTTCGTTGCAGGAAATTATGCATGATCCAAATGTGGCTGCCGATGGTTTCACGTACGAGGGTGAAGCAATACGCGGATGGTTGGATAATGGACGTGAAACTTCCCCCATGACCAATTTGAAATTGAGTCATTTAAATCTAACTCCCAATCGTGCATTACGCCTTGCCATACAAGACTGGCTTTGTAAATCATAGAGTTGTATGTCTGTATCCTATCTATGCACAATCGTAAGGCTTCAAATTGACCAATTTTTTCCTTTCTTTTGGGAAAATTGTTTGTCAAAAGTCAGAATATAATAGTGATTTTACAAAACATGCTTGATAAAAAGGACCAGCTTAAACCACAAGCTTCAGGAAAGCTTGGGATCCGCATTATATTAATCCTGTCATAATAAACGGAGAATGACCCTTCGGAGGACAAATGTTAAACATGAGGTTCTGTGTTGGGAATATGAAATCTAGAAAATTCGGCAATGTGGGGTTTTGAGGGTAAAGTGGGGAATGAGAGGGAGAGATGAGTCATGTGAGTGTGGGAGTTAGTTAGAATGAGGGAATATAAGGTTGTCAGGGGGAGAATGAGGGGATTCGGTTAGGATTATATGAAAGGTGATTGTGTGGAGATTACTAGCTCTCGAAGTCTAGCTGAGGAATAACAACTCATTGTTTCTTTCTCTCTATTCCATAATTCTTCCTATTCTTCTGTTACTTTTGTGTGTTTGTTTGAAGTGCAGGTCTCGGTTGTGTGAGTTGGTTCACTGTTAGAGCAGGAGGTCTCTAACAAATTGGTATCACAGCGAGGTGGTGATAGGGAATGGTATCGACGAGAATGGAAGCTAGAGTCGATAACGTAGAGAAAGAGATGTTGAGGATAGTTGAGGATATTGCGGGAGTTGAAG
>JANVCQ010000230.1:16712241-16723963 GCA_025531925.1 Erythroxylum plowmanianum
TAAATTGTATATTCCGCATCTTTTCGTATAAAATTGCATTTTAAAATGACACAAGTGTTTTATAATTATGAAAGGGCTCGAATGGCTATTGTAAATTGTGTTAAGTGGAAATGTTTATGAATGAATGTGGGCCAAATTTGAGTTTTCGATTTTCGCATTTTGTATTATCGATCTTCTAAAAGAAAGAGAAAAGAAAAGAAATTACGTAGATTTTTGAATGTTTGAGTGCTTAGCACATCACCCTCGCGGGGCTCGGACTCGGATATCACCATCGATGTCGGGTTCGGGTCACGCGGGAGTGGGGTACTACACTCTACATGTGGATATAACAAACTTGCAATAAACTAATGCTAACTTTATATGTAGCTATAACAAACTTGTAACAAACTAATTATGGAAAAGATATGTACTATCTATGTAGGAAGGTTGAGTGAGAGAAGAATGAACGGAGGTTTGTGGAATATGCTAATGTTGCTCTTTATTGTTTTCATAGGTCCTGAGTCTATACCAACATCATGGCTAGGCTCAATTTCGAGTTAACATTGTGAGCCAAGATGATTTCTCCAATCCACAAAGATTGACATTTAATTACTCACTACCCATAAACTCAGCAAACTAGATTAACCATTACAGATGATTGGAATAGGAAAAAGATTAAGTAACAAATCTAATTACTAATGCAAAATCATGATCAAGAGAATGTACCGTTTTATTAATTAACTACATTTAGGTGAGATTCTCCTAGGAATTTAGTATATTGAATTTAATATTTAATTAATAAATTATTCTAGCTTCCTGGACCAATAAAAGTTCCTTAATTAGACCATATTCTTTGTTGAGTTATATAATTCATATTTAGAGGTTAATTAATCAGATATACTTTTGTCATAAACAACCTAAGAACGATTTAATTCATAATATGAACTCTCTTAATAGATTTTGCCCAATCCTAGGATAATCTTATTTTTGTCTCTTAAATAGTTCATGCTTAACCCTCTTTATTCTTGTTATGACCTAAACAAGTAAACATACATCTTTAGTATTCCAGGCTAGGATAGACAATAATTTGGGAAGCATAAAGAAGGTATACCCTTCTTCTTGAACTTTTTTGTTTGAAGTTGTTCCTTAATTTTAAGCATGGTCAACTATGATTGAGTTGTAAAGACCTGCAATCTAGGTGGACCTATTAAACCAACTCAAGCAGCAAAGAGGAGTAAAGATCGGACCTCCTAATTATCTTTGGCAATAATATTAAGGCTTACAATAAAATTAAAATCACTATTCAAACTTGATGTAGTTCCCTCCAAAGTTATATCTTGAGATTTTTCAAAAATAATAGTTCTTAAGTCAAATATCCTTTTTATAGGCTTCCACGTTTATTATTCAATTGTTTGGAGGGTTCTATCGATAAGAAAGAATAATTATAGACTCAATCGTACCCTTATCTTTCAAGGTGTTAAATTAATCCTTGTTAATTTTAATCTCTAGGCAAACTATGATGTAACCAACTCTTCTTAGGCCAAATTTATATTTATGAAGGAAAAAATACTTATTTTTAGAGCTAAAAATTTTGGAAATTCATCCAAATTTGATTGGAATTTATACCTTCTCAAAGTGACATTTCTGATTTGTATTTGATACCGACATGAATTTTCCTTTCAAGTGCCAAAGATATTAATCAAGGATTCTTGACATGCTAACAACATTAAGAATCAAGAAACTAAATAACCTTGCTCGGTGACAAGGACTAATCGTAGCACCATTTTATTCCAAGTTGACTCAGCCTAATATTTCATCTGAACAAAGGTGCTTACTTATCCAAGAAATATCACAACCGGGTATTTACCTATCTCGTTTTACTAGCTTTAAGCAGCTTGATAGAAGTGACATTACAAGAGTTTAGGCAGACACTTCAAGGGTATATCCCGATTTTTCTATAAGGCGAGTGGCTGCCAAAAACTTGACACCAGAACTTTTAAAAGGCTTGGAAAGAAGGATCAACAAGAGTAGGGAGGGAACAGGGATCTACAAATATTGCGAGATTAGGGACAGGGAAGGAAAGAGAGAAAGAGGATGCCGAGCCACAGGGAAGGATAATTAAGCTTATTGAGAGTGAGGGTTCTAGATTCTAGAAGAAGAGAAAATAATATTATTATAAGAGGATAAGAAGGTGAGTAAGGCGAGCAAGAAATGTTTTAAGGTGATGAAGAGAGTGTTGTGAAATTCACCCGTAATAACAAATTCACCTTAAGCATTATTGTTTAGGTGGATGGAGTGTGAATGATTTTATTGAAAATTTATACTAGGTAAATTCTCAAGAAAAATTGGAGAGATTATAAATGGTCCCATTTAAAACTCAACTTTATATAATTTTTCTAGATATGTAATTTAATAGTACAATAATTCAATACAACTATATCCAACAATAACTATTAAATAGATAAATAAAGAGCACTAAATTTAACAAGGATTGGCTAGTTATGTTTACTCCCTCAAACATCACCAAATAAATATTTCATCATTTTGAAGCAAATAATTACAAATGAAAAGAAGTTGAGATGATTAAAAAGGTGAAGAAACCCTCCTTTTAAACTTAAGGAGACTCTCCCATCTTCACAATTTTTCCAATATGAGATAAAATGTCGCAAGTCAATAGAGAATCACCGTAAGAGCTACTCTTACGAATTGGTCGATCCTTTCTTGGGTATAGTTCTATTTCTTAAAAAATAACGAACAAAAAATCCAGAGACGAGAAACTTAAAATACTATAGAGCCGTTAGTCAAAATGGCAAGATGAAACTTATCTGACCTAAAAATTTAAATTAAAAAGAAAGGAATGTTAGAAAACCTGGAATCATTTATGTACAAATGCTGGTCTTAAGGAAGAAGAACAAGGCGTTGCCTATCCTATCTTATATACATACAATCTCATCTAAAACTTCCTCAAAAATCATATCCTCCAAGTCAAGTGCTACATCTTCACCTTCTAGTATAAGGTTCATCCAACCATCTCCATTTTCCATGTCTCCACCCACAATATCATCCAAGGACTTGTCCATCAGGGACTGTGATCTTCTCAACAAGCTAACCCTTTTCCAGACTTCCTCCGGAGCATGCCCACCATTTCGTAGTGGACTAATATGCCGTTGAATGAAAGACAAGGGCTCTGGGAAGTAGGCTAATGAGCTGTTGTACATTTCTAGTAGTAGTTCATTCATCAAGTCGAACAGGAGCCGGTGATCGCAGCTACATGTGTACCCCTCTGATGAGTTTAATTCAGGGTGTAAATAAGCCTCCAGCTCCTTGAACACTAAAGGGTTTAGTGGCTGGTCTAGTGAGTACCATCTTCCAAATTGATCTTCCTCATTGAAACCAGCAATTTCGAGAACATCTCGTACGTAATTGAAATCATTGTTACAGCAGTTGGATTCCAAGTGAAGGAAGTGAGAGTAAGTCCATGCATTTGCATTTTCCATATTTACACAACTTGTGGTGCAGCAAGATTGAGCAACAGAATATTGGACGGGCTTCTCTTGCAAATTGGCAATAGAATCTCGCTCATGTATGCAACTTGAGGAAGAGTTGGAACCAATACCTGATACATAAACGTACGTTTAACTTCAGAAACGCTTGTAGCTGGGTAAATCAAATGAGGTACTTCAGGAGAAGGAAAAAAAACATTGTAGTTGTTTCATTAGGCCAATGATCAAGAAAAAACATGGTAATTTCATTGCTACTGGAAGCAACTTTTATTCTTTAAGATCGATCAAGTTATCAAGTCTACTGCATGCCCTCACAAATCAATGAATTCAAATCAAATCATGTATCTTGTATAAGCAGAGTATAGGCTTCCCGTTTTAACTGATATTTGTCACCAAAAGAATATATTCGATATCATATGTTACGCAGATGAAAATTTAAGATTAGTGTAAACTTACCTTGTAAGATAGGGAGCTCTCTTTTATCAAATTTGTCCTTATAATGAGTCTCAAAATTTGGAAACAAAGTTTGTTCATCGATCCCAATGTTGTTTACAGAACCAACATTCTGATCTTGGTGAGAAATGTGCTCCTGTTTCCGTATTTCAATTAAATCTCCATTTGTAGGGAATCCCACATCAATATCTGATCTGGAACAACTTGAATTATGATTATTCTCAGTACTTACTCCTCTTTCTATCATGTATTCCTGAGTTTGAGTGTCTTCAGCAGTCTCTTTGCGACAAAATTGTTTGCCATCTACAACACTGGTTACCGGCTTCAAATCATTTTCATCATCGCCATCACTTTTGAAATTTGCATCCCCGTCCATGACAGGTCTAATTCCCATCCTTGAATTAACTATATTGAGTGAGGTTTCAATTGGAAGTGTATAGGAAGACTCAAGCTCGGTTAAAGAGAGTCTCCTTTTGAAGGATTTCGGACCATTTCCACCCATTGGAAACTTATCCTCACTTGTCAATCTTAAGCTCATTGACCTGTACTGATGCCATGTAGCCTCTCTACTGAAGGTGTTCTCAAGTAAGCAAGCATATCGGATCAGTGACTCGTTCATGGACGATGCTCTTCTCATCTGAGTTAATCCACCTTGGCTAAGATTATTATTAGAACCGTTCATCTCAGAACTTCTTGGGTGTTCCTCACCATCTTTCTGAACTGGGGCCTCTTCCAAAATTTCAGGGTTCTGCTCCTCGATGGAAAGCGACATACCTTTCGGAACTCTGTTAAGAAGTGGAGCAGTTGTTGTGTGGGACTTAGTCTTCTTAAACTCTTTGAGCGCTAGCTTAATTTTTTTCTTGATATCTCTGAACTGAGTCATGAATGATTGACGCCACCGGGTTTTATCTAAATGCTGGGAGGATACCAGAGAAGAAATGGTTGTATCTTGACTAATGGCAGCACCTTCACAAACATCAGCCATAAAAGCTATTGATTTCGCATGAGCACCATCCAAAGATATGGAAGCAACAACTTTTTGTGTTTGAGTAGCAGTAGGAAATTTTTCTACCTTCGGGAAAGGTCGTATTTCCATCTTCTTGTTTTCGAGTTTAACAGGCCTCATATGGTGGACATATGGGGAGCCAGCTGCAGGAAATGACCCAGATTTCTTCAGCCTCAAATTCGTGATGGAAGTATTGTCGAGACAAGCGCTCTTTGTGACTTGAATATCTGCATCCTGTAGGATTTCTAGGAATAGTTTCTGGTTTACCTGAAACAATTCCAGAACATCCGTACATTCCTTAAATTGACGACATGAAGCTTCTGTATGATCTGACTTAGCCCGATTTGTTGAGGGGTTCTCTAATTTATCCCATCTCTGAGATGAAATTGCAGGTGTTGCAGAATGTTGGTTTACTTTTGAATAACCATTGGTGTTCATAGTGTTAGTATCAGCATCTTTGTGGAGGATTATGATGGGATTTCTCCAATCACTACTTATTATACCTGAAGTATGGTTTGAAGGTTCCAAATCGGGGATGGAAATAGTTTGCTGCAACCCAGATCTTGCAGACACTTCCTTGGCAAGCAAAGTTTTGACGGGATTTTTGTCAGATATTTTGGTCGAACCAGCATTTGCTGTTTGCTCATCAACCTGTAAAATTTGGACAAAAGGCAATCATTTCAATGTTCTTCTCCGCAGAATCTTCATGAAATGACTAAGCACACAAAAGGAAACCGTATACACCATTTCGCTGACTCAAGAGCAACGTATAAATGAACTTACCATTAATGGTACTGCTTCGGCATCCAAATAATCTTCAACATCATCACAGTAATGGCTAAATGAAATTGTTTTTGGTCTTCCATAGCCTAAAGAAAAGACAATGAGCATGATGAGGTTTTAGGAGTTGGTGATCTCATACATCATATATAGGGAAGAATTTAAGATGCAAGTAGAAGAAGCACATCTCTTCTAAACATATCTGTTGAAAACAAAGTCGAACCACTCAAATTTATGCATCTGGTAGCTTACTAATGTGGTTATATCAGACTAGTAGAGGAGAATTCCACCCAATTTTGGATTTCTGTGCAATTGCTGCTGGCATAAAAGTAAATACGTAGAAGAAATTAAACTGAAATTTAACGGTGAAAATTACGAAAGGGTCTTCTGTCATCAATTGGATCCACAGTTAAGAAGAACTTCCTAAATTCCAGGTCTCTCCTTCAACCTTGTGTTGACATGAGTTAGCTACCTAATGGTACTTGATTTTTCATATCCTAACTCCTTAACCTAATTCAGTTTTGCACGAGCAACTGGATACGTAACCATGATTATGATGAACATACTAAAGTGGGAACAAGATGAGACAAAGAAAAGGGTTGGTTTGCTTACAAGAGGAATATTTTGCTCAACTTTTTTTTGGAGCTGTACTGATGAAAGTAATCAAGAATATGAAGTATTCCCCGCATGCAGCCTGGATGATAGACCTGAAATCCAATATCAAAGTCAGTGCGGTCCAACGGATTTCCATATCCAAGAAAAAAAACAAGGAAGTGATGATCCTCTAACGTCATAATTCCCAGTTAGGTTCAATTTGATATACCACACTGAAATCTCAGGCACTTATAGCAGAGAGATTGGCTTTATACCGAATAATCAATTGTTGAATTCCCTACTTTTTGAATTGGAAAGAACTATCTGCAACTTCGAAGGAAGTACATGATCAACTTTCAAGAGGCTTATTGGACTCTGTCTTCATCCTAAAACCTTAAAACTTAAACTCATCGCCTAATTGATACAGGAAATCTGACACACCCTAAAAAGCACAAGTATGACCAATGTATGCAGAGCTTATAGACTCGGTTGGTTCTAACTCTTTTTCTTTCTTTTGTAAACATGTACGCGGACATAAACATGACACATTTATCCCCACCACCTCTTTCTTCCAGGACGTGAAGATCGACGAGCTGATGTTAGTAGGCAGGTTCTCCATGAAATATCTTAAAAAGGGCAAGTTGGGAAACGAAAAGGAAAATAACAGAAGAGCAGAAACGAGATCCGCATATACCAATTAAAGGAACTGTATGCATGCAGATTCTCGGAACACATCAAGTGTAATGATGGTTGATAAGAAAAAAAGAAGTTGTATTTATTATGAGAAAGTTAAAGAAGAAGAGGTGTTGAGTAACAAAAGAAACATACATATGAGAAGTTAAAGAAGTAACAGAAGAAACGTACAGATGAGAAGTTGGTAACGGTCAGAAAGCTATCCTCCTGACAAAGAAAAAATAGAAATAGATGACTGGCCTCGGAAAATCTGAGAGAGACCAGAACAATAGAAAACTCGAGGGATTGCAAATTAATGTTAAGGTGAAAGAAGGAAAACAGGAGAAGAACAAGAAGAAGGTTGCTGAAGTCTTAAAGAGTCCACAAAGAAGAACTGGTCTATAGGCGCCAAAAGAGTAGTTTGTGGCGGAAATGTCTTGCTGTGCGTGTATTGCATTGGTGGTAGACTCGTCCAAATTGTAGAAAATGGAAAAACAGAAAGGCTAAAGACGTCTAATTTGCGAAAAGAAAATTACATCATCAGACCAACCATTAGTTTCACTACCAGATAATCTCATCTTATTAATAAAGGAAGATTCCGTACGCATCTGATCTTATTCTTACTGAGCAATGGTTGGAGTTTGTGTCTATTAATACAACAAAATACCTAATCCTTATTTTGTTCAATTCCAAGGCAATTTGAATGGATAAAATCCCGTTGTCTATCTCCATCAAGCAGAAAGCAACGTACCTTCATGGGACCTCGTTTGCTTTTAGCTCTTTTGTTTTGGCCAAGTTTAGATTGGTTACCTTTCATTATTGCTATTTATGATTTGATTTGTCCTTCACTTCACCACATCATCCTCCATTTTCGTTCAATTTTAAATTAAGTTAACGTTAAAGACGTTCTGCAACCTTTTTCCTCGTGTTTTCACATATGATATGTATTGTTTGCTAAGATGGTGGTTTGAGTCACCCGACTGCCACCTGAGTCAGCAACCAACTTCCGGATTACAAGATACTATCTCATGCTGTGCCACCCATAAACCTAGTATATGTAACCACCTGACATAACATCGTAATTGTCCGAATATTTTTATGCATCAATTTGGTTGAAATTCTTGTTAATCTTCAAAGTTTAGGTAACGGGGAATAAAGAAACGACAGGTGGGGGTTAGGTCTTCATCAAGTTCCTCTAGCATCCTATCGTTTGCTCAATACAAGTAAGACAAAAGTTTCGGAGGAGAGACCAAAACTAGCAATTAACTATTTCCACAGACTCTCAAGGATTCAACAGACTGTAGTGTAGAGGGCTACTAGGTCTGACTGGGTCCAGCATGGAAAAACTTAGATAAGGGATGCTTTGCTTTGATCATATTCATATTGGTTCATGGTTGTTTGCGCAAGAAACCTTGAACAGTTGTTGCCACTGCATTTTATGACCTGTAAAATAAATAATTACCTGCGGTTTGGTTATCCCATTAGAAAATTCATACAGGCTTGACTGTAAATGGCACGCCAAGTTGGATTTTGAAAGTCGACTGTGACCTGATGGCACCTTCCTTCTCTAGAATAATTACTTGTCAAAATTATATTATACACCCGATAGAGAGAAGTATATCTGCTTTTTCTTGTCTAATTTACTACTTATTTTGATATTTAAGACCTGAACATTTAAAATGTTGACTTTTTTTGTTTATATTTCTAGAAAGAGTAACCTACAATAACTACCCCCCAAAAAAAAGAACAAAAGTAATATTGTTATGACTTAACTATGACAAGCATGGGTTGGATAACCCAGTTGTTCATTTTTGACAGCTTAAGGTACGATCTAGAACCTAAGGTGCGTGTAACGTGGCAAGTAAAATCTAAACAATCAGAATTTCTAATATTGCCTTTATTTCTAAAATAGAACCCAAAAACATGGAATAGTTTTAAGATAAGAATTGATGACATTTATATAAGAAGAATTAAACTAATTTAAGATTAGTTAAATTTTAACTTTAATACCTATAATTTGAGATAATTTTATCATGCATTAGTCATATTTTCAAAACAAATTGATCAAAATTAACATCATAATTAAAAATAATCTTAGAGTAGTTGTAAACAAATATATTATGAGAACAATATTACACTAGTAATAAGATTAGAATTAAGGTGGTATTCTTTCTCACCATCGCTCCTTAAATTTGAATTACAGTTTCTAGTAATCAATTTTTAGCATAATTCCTCTGCACTATTAGACAAAATTTCTTCGCCACATAGAGAAAAACCCCCAGGACTTAGTCCCCTGCCTTCGTTGCCTCTAAAGGGAAGCTCCGAGTTCCTACAAGAGGGGTTCATAGCAAATGCAATGAGTGTCAATGCCTTAGCTCCCAAATTTATTGAGAGAAGATTTCCAAATCTTTCCTTACCTTGTAAGCTTCCCTTAGCTCTTGACATATTTGAAGCCATTTTAAGATTGAGGGGGTTTTATTCCCCTTATGGTATTACTTTAAGTTGGAGTTGAGATTTAATCCACTTCATTGGTTGGAAATTAAATGGATAAATGTCCAGCTTTCCCATAGGTGCAGCACTAGACTTGCTCAAACTAGGGTGAACTAGGACTGGAGGAATCAGTGCTCTCTGAGGATGATAATTTTGTATTTAAGTTTTTGAAAGATATATTATTCAATAAGGTCCTTGTCTCATCATAGGTCACCCTTTCCTCCTTAAAAAATAGCGCCCTAGAATGAGATTGGATATGAGTAAAGTTAAATCGATTCCTATATAAGTTAATTCTCATAATGTCCCCTTAAAGTATTGGACGAGTGATGGACTTTAGATCCTTATATTGCAAAACTAGAGAGAATAGGCTACTATAGGATTTTTATAGAAATTAATATGGAAGAGTAGCTCCTTAATACGCTCCTTATAATGAAGCTAGATATAGATGAAGAGTTGGTTGGAATTGAAATCGACCCATCTTACAACTAAAAGCCCCCTAACAAAGCCAAGGTATAGAAAACTATAGGTTATGATTTTAGCACTAGTCTTTATAATGAGTATATGAGAGTCTAGAAGGAAGAACTAGCTCTATTCGCTAAATCAAGATCATTCAAATACCTAACTCTCTGATAAAGGTAAGGGTAGAAATAATGGATTCTAATTCCCTTTTTAAGTAGGATAGATCTGTAAATGAGAATATGATGGTCTCTATCCCAATTATTTTCTCTAATCCATTTAAATATTATGATTAAAAAACTTGGCTCTTCTTAGGTTTTGAGGAGACAGAATATGATAGGAGAATCCTCCACTAACTGTAACATGGTGAAGGATGGGGTAGGTCATATGAAAGGACTAAAATCAGTTCAACCATCTCTAGCTTAGTTAAAGGATCCATCCAAAAGCAAATTTATAAAGGTTACCTCTTCCTCAAAAAGAAAATCTGGTAGGTATTAAAGAAGTATTCTAAAGGCAATCATCTTTAGTACTTATTGTACAAATCTTTATGATTAATAAAAAGGCATTTTCGTTAAGTTGATGTTCATGTTCTTTATGAATTGATAGTGATCTTAAATTGAATTAATGAATTCCTTGATGCATTACATATCATGAAGGAAACCATGATGAAATCATGATAATGAGATTCGTATAATGTGTAATTATGTTAGTGTCTAAAATATCCCTAGTCATAAGATTAATAAAACGGGAAATTATTAATCTAGACAGGCTATCACATATTATACTCCTTGATTAGATCAAGCAATAGATATCATAAGTTGTAAGCATGAGTTGTTTACAGCTAACATGTGGACCCTTGCTAAGAGTAATAAGTACATAAGATGACCTACCATGAGACAATCATATGGATAATCTATTCTAATGTCAGTGATAGTCTCATCATTGCAATGGTGCAAATGTCCTTAGACTTAAGATGCCTAAGGATATCTTGGATAATAATCCTATACTTTAACTTCATTTTTGTTGCCTCTCAGAGGTTTCTTATAGGGTGGTGATTGGGTACAGCTTCAGGTATTCAAAGGTAATTGAGTAGTCAATAAAGGATTCATCATTCCTGATAGGAGAGGATGATACCTACGTCCTCTTGTCGGGGTTTTTACTCGAAAATCTCTGGCCAGAGTGGAAATGTCATGAAGATAGTCTTTAGTGACATATCCAATTGAGTAATGATCCTTAGGGATAAGAAATAACATCATTTGAGCTAAATGTGACGTAGTCAGTCCAGTGAGAGTTGACATTTTAAGAATACTTTAAACCAAGTGGGTAAAAAATGGTGAAAAGACGAATTGCATGGGAACATTATCTATGGAAGGGTTCGTAGTCAAACCACTAATTTTTCAGTCAATTAGGGGTCTGATGTGTTGCTAGATACCACTCATGATGTAGCACCTCACTCTCACAAGGCACGTACCCGACATCCATGGTGATATCCGAATACGTACCTCGCAAGGGTGGCATGCTAGAACGATCATTCAATCAAAAATTCATCACAAAATTTTTGTTTCTTTAAAACAGGGTACATGCAAGCGGAAATTACTAATCAAATTGAGCCCATGTCATTTAAAAACATTTCCATTTCCAAGCTACAATCTTTACAAACATTAGTATTCAACCTTAAATTTGGGCCCATTTCAGATACAAAACACTTGAAGCCATAAAGTCATTTCATTACCAAATCGTTTACATACACTTTGTACAATTCTTGCTGAACATAATTCAAAAATAAAAA
>JANVCQ010000230.1:16834760-16844913 GCA_025531925.1 Erythroxylum plowmanianum
TAATGGCTTCTTTATGATTGATTAAATGAAGAAATGATGCATTGGATGGAAGACTCTTCTTTCCTTTGTTGTTAACCAAAAGTGGGAGTGAGTAAGAAGGTGTTCTTACATTTTTATCACTCTCTCTACTCTTGCATGAAAAAATTGCATGAGAAGTGTCTCATTGTTTCCTTCTTTCTTCTAAAATAATAATCCTCTAAAGTGTTTCTTCTCCTTTCCCACCAAAGGATTTTGTTAACCAAGTTGTCCTTGGAGAACAAAAGGTAAATCAAATTGGTTGAGGATATAACAACATAAGAAGATAGATTGATAAAGGAAAAGATTCAAAAGCAAAGGCTTTGGATACAAGAAGAAGGAGAGCATAGCGCAGCAAGGAATTAAAGCTATAGAAAAGAGTTGGTAATACTCTTCATCTTGTTTATGTTTATTATTATTCTTATACCATATCATGTATAGATTGACATGATGATTCGGATACATTGCTTCTGCTACAAATAAGATTTCTAAAAAGTTTTGGAATCTACCGGTTCTTCAAATATAGCATGCTTTCTTTTTTCAATCCAACAGGAACAAGGTATAGTTTTACATCATGTTATATCTGTTAAAGGTATTAAGGTAGGCAAATCTAAGGTTGATTTTATTTATTCTTTACCTTACCCCTCTACTATACGGGAAGTGCATTCTTTTCTTGGACATGCAAGTTTTTACTAAAGGTTCATTTAAGGACTTTTCAAAGATAGTTGCACCACTATACAACCTTCTACAATAAGATGTCTCCTTTGAGTTCGACAAAAAGTGTAAGGGAGCATTCAACAAAATTAAGAAGCTTCTGACATCCCCACTAGTGATTCAACTACCATATTGGAACCTCCCTTTTGAGATCAAGTATGATGCAAGTGATTATGCAATAAGGGCAACTCTAGGACAAAGAGTGGGAAAAGCTTCGCATGCCATCTACTATGCTTCCAAGACTCTAAACCTGACCTAATTGAATATTCAACTACTAAAAAAGAACTCTTATATGCATTTTTACTTTGGAAAAATTTCAATCGTATTTGCTTGGTGCTAAAGTGATTGTTTATTTTAACCATGTAGCTTTGTGAAAATTGCTCATAAAGAAAGAAACAAAACTGAGGTTGATCAGATGGATTCTCCTCCTTTAAGAATTTCAGCTGGAGATCAAAGATAAGAAAGGGGTAGAAAACGTCGTGACAAACCATCTCAGGCATTTGATAAACGAAGAAGATGATATCCCTCTATGAGAAACCTTTCTAAATGAGCAATTATTTTTTGCTGATATGACACCACCATGGTATGCAGACATTTTCAATTTTTTAGCTATTAATAAATTACCTTGTCAATTGCTAAGAGGAATAAGCTACAGAGTGAAGAAAAGTATTACGTATGGGATGACCAGTATCTTTGGAGACACTACACATATCAAGTTATCAAGAAGTGCATGCCAAAAAATGAAACATCCTCAATCTTAGCCTTCTGCATTCATATGCATGCGAAGGACATTTTGGAGTGAAAAGAATAACTCATAAATTTTTGGAGAGTGATTTCTACTGGACAACATTGTTCAAAGATGCATATACCTTCTACAAATCCTATGGTAGATGCCAACAGTCAGGTAACCTATCCCCTAAGGATTAATTACCACAAACTCCTTTGATTTTTTGTGAAATTTTTTACGTTTGGGATATTGACTTTATGAAATTTTCCCCATATCTTTTTTCTTTACTTATATATTACTTTCAGTAGATTATATTTTTAATCGGTGAAAGCTAAAGCCACTAAGACAAATGATGCAAAGGTTATTGCATATTTTGTTAAGGATAACATTTTTCTAGGTTTGGGATACCAAAAGCAATCATTAGTAACATAGGAACCCACTTTTGCAAAAAACTTATGGAAGTAATGTTCAGAAAATATCACATCACGCATAAAGTTTCCTTTGCTTACCATCCCCAAACCAATAGGCAAGCTGAAATCTCAAATTGAGAAATCAAGTTAATCCTGGAGAAAACTGTGCAGCCAAATAGGAAGGACTAGAGTGTTTGATTGGAAGACACATTATGGGCCTATAAGATGACTTACAAAACAACAATTGAGATGTTTCTATATAGGCTGGTGTTTGGGAAGCCATGTCATCTACCAACAAAATTACACCATAAGGCATACTAGGTTATCAGAAGATGAAACATGAATTTGGATGATGTGGGGGTGCATAAAAAATTGCAACTTCAAGAGTTAAAGGAAATGAGGAATGAATCCTATCAAAATATATAAGGAGAAGACGAAGGAGCTACTATATCACTTAAAGCTCAAACTATTTCTAGGTACGTTACATTTTTGTTGGGTTGGTCCGTTTGTTATCACTCATGTCTTTCCTTTTGGTGCAGTAGAGATATGGACTCTCAAAACTGATAAGACATTTAGAGTGACAGATTATCACTTGAAGTTGTATTACGAAGGCTTCCAAATGAAGGATTTGGAAGTGTTGATGCTAGAGGATGTGACTGGTGTCACTTGACGCACGAAATAGGGAGTCGAGCCAACAACGATAAAAAAGGTGCTTCTTGGGAGGTAACCTAAGTTAAGTTAATTTCTATTATTTACATTTTCAAATTTACTATTTTCATAAACTGCTTTATTTCTTGCATTTGATTTTACATAGAGGATAATGTAAGTTTTAAGTGTAGGGGTGGGGATATTAGTCTTTATGTATGTTTTGATCTTAAGTGTAGCTTATGTGACTTCTTAGGTGGTTTTCAAAATGAAACAAACAAATTCAAAATTTTTCTTTTTTTTTATTGCCTTTAAGATTATTTAGTCATAATTAGAAGAGAGCAGCAACTAGTAGTAGATAAAAACCAATGAGGTTTTGAGCTATATTAGACTGACATATTCATATCAGTTTTACTGTCTTTTGTTATGTGTGACCTTTATGACATATATATCCTTACATTGATTTAATTTTCTATTCAAGACCACATTTTTATCATATGTATTCTTATGAAAATGATTAGGTGTTCTTTGTTGATTACGAGGTATATTAGCCAAATAGTTCACCCAATTATGTGAATTTTCCTTTGCTAACACCCTTTGAGCTTTATTATCCTTTTCTTTCATATAAACCACATTACATGCAACTAACCAAATGCCCAACCTAAGCCACAAAGTTAGTGAAGCATTTGTTAATTCTTATTGAATGTGATTATCCAAAATCCTAAGTATAGGAGTATGCATACATGTGAGTTGGTTATATTTGTTAACATTTCATGTTATGAATTTTATGTTAATGTATCTTCTATCACTTTTATATTTGTGAAGTAAAAAAAGGTAAAGAAAAGAAGAAAAATGTGAGTTTTAATAAAAGTATTAAGGAGGAAATACAATTGTTGTCAAAAGTTGTTAATTAATAGTTTATCCTCCTTAAGTTATATTGATTGGATGTTTGAATATATTGCATATAAAGAGGATGTTGTGACTTTTAGTGGTGGAGAAATGAAATGATAAGCAAAGTTGTATATTGCTGTGATTATAAATGATGTTTGAGTGTACCTATAGAAATATCTTATTTAAATATCTTTTGTCCAAATCAACCTCTAGATTATTCAGTTTCTAAGGGTGATGAATGTTGATTAATCATGACTAGAAGCTTTGAATGATGAGTTATTGCTATAGGTTTTGAAAGTCATTCATCTTTACTTATGATTATCTATTCTTAGGAAATATAGAAAATGAGTAAAAGTTTTAGTTTGTGATTTTGATTTTGATGATTAGCCCGAGGACAGTCAAAAGCTAAGTGTAGGGGAAACTTGATATATGTTCACATGTTAATTCATTTGATTTACTACACTTAGTGATTAATGTCTTAGAAATGCTTAAGATACTCTCTTTAACTTATATTTGATTTTCGGTACATTTTGGAATTGAAGAAGCCAAACTGACCCAAAAGCATATTCATTAAAAGAAGCAGCTAGGAAGTGAGTCACACCTATGCATGCTTCTTGATAGCCCCCATACATACTTCTTACCATAGACAACTAGCTGCCTTCTCACGGTAATGCCAACAACTAACACCATGTAACTCCTATGCATGCTATGGCGATACCCAGCAACCAAGCATCTCACACCTACTATCTAGCTCCCATGTATGCTTCTTAACAGCCCATGCCTTCTCATGGTGAAGCCATCTTCCAGTTGCATTTCTATGATAACCAAGGTATAAATGCTTCTCATAACTGTCAAAAGCTTCTCACAGTAGCGAGAGGGCCAGTTGTCCCATTATGGTTAGGTTTCCCTCAATTAAAACCTAAATCTTTACTACATAAGGAAGAGTGTGACGGAAGAAATAAGATATTCAGGAGAGACCTAGCCGAAAATGTTTTTATCTCATTTCTCTTCAGGTTTTCTTCGTTCTTCAATAACGATAATGGTGATGGAGAGGATGGCTGATGGTGAGAGATTGAAGATGGAGATTGAAGATGGAGATGGAAGACTAACTTCCTGAAGCCTGTTCAACATGGATATCAAAGCCAAGTCACAGTTAATTTATTTCATTCTATTAACGTTGTAATCTCTTTTCAGATTGTTGGGTTATTAGTGTTGATTATGTTGTCTTTTAAGTAGAAAATCTTAATATGTTATTTTGATTATTCTATTATGAACCTATTGTTATAATGTTGAATGTAACTCATAATCATTACATTTGATATTTGTTAGTAGCATGTAATGATCTTGAATTGTTAGGAACAACATAACTTAGGTTACATAATCCAAATGTGTGAGATTGCTGCCTATATAGATCATTTTCCATTTTGTAATGTTGCTGCCAAATTGAATATAAAGATCGTATCCTAGGTTATTTGGTAGCTTGGTTTAATTAGCAATTGTATATTAATTAATCACAACCTAAGGGAAAATTAGGATTATCAAAGCATACTGTTAGTCTTAAATCAATAGTCCGAAGAGAGGTGTAAAGATGTTAGGATGATGGAATATGCTTGATCGTGTTTAGGTTGAGATTTACCCTAGAACCAGACCTTATATTCTATACTTTAATTATTTTTGATTGTTTGTTTTAATTTGTTTTTGATAGTTTTATTTTATGTTATTTTTTAAATTTATAAAAATATAAAAAATTGCCCTTTTATATTTTCCTTGTATCAATTAATTTCGTTATGGAAATTAACAAAACATTCCCTGTGGATTCGCTCTCAGCTCACTATAACTACAAATTTTAGTGTACAAAGTTAGGTAAATTTTGCAGTTCACTTGACATGTGTTATCAGTTCTTCATGTGGATGATACTGATTAGAAGGTAACAATAGGTTATTTTTATAATTCCATAGAGAGGGCAAAAGAAGCAATTAAGTCGAATATGGAAAATATGTCTTCCATATATACACCTTATCTTGTAATTATCAATGAAAGATAAGAAAGGAAACTTTACTTTTTGTTGTTTGCAGCTAGGACATTTTTTAATTCTAGCGTCGATCTTAAACCAAGTTTTACAAAGAAAACAGAAGTTAATAGGAGAATGTTAATAGCTATTATAGCAATTACTGATTGTAAGATCCTAACCTTACAAATTGGATGCTTCTAGTGATTTTGGTATGCCCATTGCTATTCGTCAAAGATACAAACTTAATTCAAGTATATTTTTTTAATTTTGTTGCTTTTTGGATGTTAATCATCACTTTGTTTTGCTTGTAATGTTACTCTTGTTGCCTTGCAGTTGCTTGGTAGGACTAATTTGAAAGTGGTGTTCCAAAATTACAAAGGTTTGTAATTCGAATTTTGATTTATTATGTGAATGCAACAAGGTATGAAAGGAATTGGAACACATTTGAATTCATCTATTCTAAGAAAATAAATATATCATAACACAAAAGATTGAACAGTTTTATCTTTTTTTATACAATTTAAAGCTTCGAGAAAAGTATGTTATAATCATTACTAAATTGAATACAATATCTTAATAATTTTTATTTATTTACTTGGACTCTTAATAAAACAAATAGTTATATAGATCCAATTCACCTTAATCATATTGACCTTTTAGTGGATTAAGTTTATGAGAAACCAAGTTTGATATATGAGAATGACTTGGAAGATAATCTTGGATGGGAAGGTATTGATATGTCATTTAGTACGAATTTAAATGACAATGATGGTGAGACTGCTCTCAATGATGAAGATTTTCTATCAAATGAGAATTAAGGTCAATACGATTTGAGTAGATATTCTATTGAATAAAGTTCCATTTTTGTTTCTTCTTTTTTTATTTTTAATTTCAGTTGTATTTGATGCATATATTCAATTTGGTTTATGCAATATAAATACAAATCTTTTAACTATAAATATTTTATTTCAAGTTTCGATTATATTTTGTTATATTCCTTAGCACAAACTCTTGTTGTAATACTTATGGAATCATAAAAATTAATTATTCTTACTATATAATATTTTGATGTAATTATTCTTTATTATATGATGTAAGTTGCAATATTTTAAGTTATTTGCATTTTGCTTCGTTATATTTGTATGATGACTAAATAATTTTTTAATATTAACTATGGTTATTGTTTTATGTAAAATATATAAAAAATATATGTTAAAAGTAATATTAATAGAATTAAAAAGATAATTATTATTTCAATTTTATATTGTTATGATTTTAAGAGACAAGGTTGATATATAATTGAAAATTATATGTCATAATATATTGAGAGACAATTTTGTATTTTTAAAAAATACTGAGGTTATTTTGTAATTTAAAAATTTATATAAAATGGAACCCAATATTGACTGGTATTGGTACCCATCATAATGTTAATAAAAACACTTTTACTTAAAAATAAAGACTGCACATTTCTCTCGCACTCTAATGAAGGAAGACGAAAGTGCAAATGAGATGGAGTTACTTCTTTAAAAAAATTGTGTTAATTAATAAATGACTTTTTTATTTGCTACAGTGTCAAATTATAAAATTTTTCTTCATCTATATATATGGTTATAGGTATTGTACTATACTAAGTGGTACTTACTATACTAGCTAGATAATGGTACAATACCAAGTAATTTCATACGATGATTTGGTATCGAATGGCACCGGCTGGTATCAAAATACTAGCCACTTATTGGATTGAGTTACAATTTTTAAAAAATTAACCTTATCTACTCTCTTACCCTCTTATTCTTAGTGTCTCATCTCACCTCTCACTCTTAGTCTCTCACTCACACCACATCTATAGTCGCGTTGCCTCACCTGACCTTGCTTGCATAGTCACTTCACCTCTCTTCACCCTCTCTCACTTGCATAGTCTCCTCGCCTCACCCTCCCTGCTAGTGTAACCGTCCCACTCTTTCTCGCAGTCTCCCTTCCATCATAGTCATCGTAGCCTCACTTTCTCATAGTTAAGCAATCGGCAAACCACTACTCCCGTCCTCTGCTACAATCACTCCTCAGTTGCCTGACTCACCTCACTTGATACCATCCCAATCAACCCTACTAACGTCAAGTGGAGCCCTAAACTTTAAGGCTCAAGGTTGCAAAATGCAAATCAACCTTGACAACAAAATTGTGTGTAGTGTGCTTGAGCATTGAATAGTTAATTTATGTTGTGTTGATTGTTAAGTGATTAATTACTTGAGTAGTAGATGCATGTGTAAGTGACTTATAGCTATGATTTTAGACTTTGCATTTTGGAAATTAAGGATAACTGGATACTGAAATGGATAGATGTGTTTGTTTTATCTGAATTTTGGAAATTAAGGAATGAGATTAAGGATTTTATATAGAATTGCAATATTTGGAATTTGAAATTTTGGATATGTTTTGTCATTAATGTTGTTTAAATTAAGTGATGTTTGGATTGAGAAATATTAAAATAAATTTTAGTATGTATTATAAATTAGGTTATATATTATAAATTGAATCTTGTAATATTCAAAATGGGTTAGTTAATTGAGGTTGAATTATGTAATTACATAAATTAAATTAAAGATGTGAGTTTATGATAGTTAGATATGATCATAGAAAATGAGTTAAAGTTATAAGTTTATAGTTAAATTTTACAATCATACAAAATGAGTTATAGTTACAAATTTATGTAATCATACAAAATAGGTTATAGATGTGAGTTTATGTTTAAATCGTATAATTACAAAAAAATTGAGTTTTATTTATGAATTTATGATTAAATTATCTGATTACACAAATTGAGTTATAGATATGACTTATGAGTTTATGAACAAATTATGAGTTATGGTTGAATTATTTAATCATACAAAATGGTCATAATTGTGACTTTATGGTATAATTATGTAATTACACAAAATAGGTTATAGTTGTGAGTTATGACTTTGTGTTTAAGGTATGTAATAACACAAAATAGATAATAATTGTGAAAGTGTAGCATTCAATGTATGTATTTGAAGTTTGGGTTAAGAAATATGAGAATTTCTTTGTTTAGAAGAATGTATCCTTCATTTTCATTATCAAATAGACTGCGTAAAATTGTCCCAAACGTTTGTTTTCAGAAGAGTTAGAAAGGAGTTTGAAAAAGAGGGGATCTCACAATCATGCACAAGCACGATCGTGACTCTTACGGGTCATAAGGGATCTCATGATCGTGCTTAAGGGTCACAAGAGATCTCACGATCGTGCATAGTGAAGGTGTAGTGAAAGTTGACATATGCGAACATCCTTTGATCTTTTAGCCATAACTTCTTCTCCTAACCTCCAAATGACATGGGACTTAAACCATTGGACTTGTAACACATTGATATTAATCTTCACCAAAAATTATAACCATATGAAATCATTATGAAGATATTGATTGATGAATTTGGAACAGCATTGATGAGGAGTTATCCAAAAGAGATGATTATTTATTAGAGTAAACTAGAGACATGAGGCTACAAATTGTTTGAAGAAATCTAATTTCAATTATACCTCTAAGAACTCCAAATTTTTACTTGAAATTGAATACAAGGTACTATTACAGTTTAAGAACAATCTAGATTATTTGGAATATAACTTTCAAAATAGTCAACCAAATTAAGTGATCTTAGTGTCATTAATGTTCTAAGAATAAAGTTTTCTCAAATACTTCATTTTCCTTATCAGAATGATCATGCAAAAAATTGACGTGAAGGTCTAGAATTTTGGAGGTATTATGAGAAGAAATAAGAGTTTAGATCGTGTATGATCATATAATGTTAGAATAACATTAGTGAATGAATTGTTGATATCAAAATACCAAAGGTGTGAGTATAATGGGAATGAAAATGTTCATACGAATATAGTTGTGATTTAAAGGAGATGAACAGTAGGTATCAAAAGTGAATGTGAATTTGATATTATGAGAGCAAATAATGCTAAAAATAAGATTGTGCATAAGATGTGAAATTTGATGATATATCTAGGATAGTCATTGCACATGCAATGTACATAGTCCTCGTACACATTTGTGCATAAATAAATGCTTATGGCTGTGCAAAGTTATTAATGTGTGTGTGCAATGTGTGTATTGCATAATTTTGATGTGCAGGATAAACATCCACATTCAGACGTTTCTAGATCTTTGAAGCAATTACTAATCTAGAGCGTACTGTGAGTTGACCTAGATGGTCTCATTCACTGTTTGTTATATTTTAAATTTCTACAATGAATTTCTATTGAAATAAAATGTGATTGTTCTGATTCCGAACATTGAATATTCTAGGAGTTTGATAAATGCATGAATAATAATATAAGTGTTCATTGTATGTTAATTTGATCAAATATGTGAAACACAGATTGAATGTTGAATGCCAAACTTAGGTCCGATAACATATGTAAAGTGATATAAAGTAACTGATTGAAAAGATGTGAATGTGATGCATTTCTTTCATGAATGCATGAAAGATAAAGGTTATTGTAATCGGAGTAGCCACCGAAAAAGAACTTAAAGCTCAGATTGTGAAAAAGAGCTTAAAGCTCAAAAAGGGTATAAGAGCCAAAGGCTTACCATGTAAAATGAGCCCGGTATCCCCAAAGGATACGGGACAGTTATTGTTGGCCCCCTAATTTTTTTTTTAGGAATAAGCATGATTTAAATAAATTATGAGGTCCTTAAGGGATTATTTTGTGGAGTTA
>JANVCQ010000230.1:16859985-16870800 GCA_025531925.1 Erythroxylum plowmanianum
AATTGTTTGTGTGGCCTTGGGTGGGAATCATTGCAAACATCCAAACCCAATTGATTAATGGACGTCGAGTTGGTGAAAGCGGTAAAAAACTTAAAGATCAATTAGCAGCCGATGGGTTTGATCCAGTTAAGGTAGATCCTTTGTGGAGCCACCATGGGCATTCTGGGTTTGCGATTGTTGAGTTCAAGAAAGACTGGGGTGGTTTTAAGAATGCTATCATGTTTGACAAGAAATTTGAATTCAGTTGTTGTGGGAGGAAGGAATTTTTCAGCAAGCCAGCACACTATCAAAGAGATAGGCTTTATGGATGGATTGCAAGGGATGATGACTATAAGTCTTGTGGTATTGTTGGTGATCATCTCAGAAAAAATGGAGATTTAAAATCTCTCTCTGAAATTGAAGCAGAGGACCAACAAAAGGCTTCAAAGCTTATTTCCAGCTTGACTAATACTTTGCAAATGAAGGATGATTGCTTGAAAGAAATGAAAGAAAAGTACCATGAGACCAGTACACATTTGGACCGGGTGATGGACGAAACAGATGCTATAGTCAAGTCCTACAATGAAGGTATATTTGCTGATTACTATGAGAGAAGACTTTTGACATAGTCATAATCCAGTTACTCCTCTGTCCTCTTGTACCTGCTACTTGAAAGATCACATTCTTAAATCATCATATCTTGTGGCACCATGTCTTAGATCTCTAAACTTTGCTGTTTAGAAATAACAAGGATGCAGCAGAATGCTCGTGATCATTTTGATAAAATATATTTAGCGCATGAGGAGGCCACGCTTCAGTTGAAATCACAGAGAAGAGAGCTGGAGCAGCGCGAGAAGCAGCTGCAACGACGACAGGCTCATAATGAAGATGAGAGAAGGAAACTTCTCCATGAGAAGAAAATGGTATATATTTTGCAAATTTTCAAGGATGGCAACTTCTGGCTATGTTGAGACTTTGTAGATGACTGATTTATAATTTTACTTGCCCTTTCGATGAAGTTGTGATTTGGATCATTGATTTGCTATTAAATCCACCCCCTTACTGATTTGTGTTCAGCCTGTGACACTCTGTTGGCAATATAATATTGCTGTTCTATGTGACTCTTTTAGACGGTCCTTAAAATTCTCTGTATTTTTCTATATTATGCTAAAAATTTGTTTTTCCTTTCATTCACAGAATGAAAGGGCAACCTTGGAGCAGCAGAAGGCAGATGAAACAGTCTTAAGATTAGCAAAAGAGCAAAAGGTGTATTTAACATTCATTACCTTGAACTGAACTAATGATAAGGATAGCTAAAAGTGTGATAGTTTTAATGAATATAGTTTTTATTAATCTTACAAATTCTGTCTTGTGTTAACTACCATTGGCAGATGGAAAAGGAGAAATTGCACAAGAAGATTATTCAGTTGGAAAAGGAGCTTGATGCTAAACAAGCATTGGAGCTGGAGATTGAGCAACTTAAAGGTTCTTTACAAGTAATGAAACACATGGGAGAGAATGAAGACGTCGAGGTCAAAAGAAAGATGGAAGAAATTCAACAAGAATTGATGGACAAGCAAGAAGATCTGGAATCATATGAGCAGATTAATCAAACTCTAATTGTGAAGGAACGCAGAAGTAATGATGAATTGCAGGAAGCTAGGAAGGAGTTGATCAATGTGACTACTTATATTCATACTCCACCATCAATTCATATTATAGTGACACATCAAAAGACAATCAATAGTTCATATAGAAAGCAAAAGCCAATATGTGATTAGCCAAGTTAGACTATGAAGTACTAAAAATTTCTGTTCCTATATGTTATGTTAATGGTGGGTTAATGTGTATGTTGTTCCTGTGAAATTCTAAAATTCTTGATTCACAGGGTCTAAAGGAAATTAAGGCTCGTGCTATTGGAGTCAAGAGGTTGGGAGAGCTCGATAGTACAGTGTTTTACAATGCAGTGAAAGAACAATTTCCTAAAGAGGAAGCAAAACTGAAAGCGGTGGAGTTGTGTTCAATTTGGGAAAACCACATTAGAGATTCAGGCTGGTTTCCTTTTAGGATAATCACTGATGAGGAAGGAAAAACCAAGGTATGCATCGAATGATCCAAACTGATCCCTTAGTGGCATTTATTTCTTTAGGTATTCTTGTCATGCCTAGTTTCATAGTTATTATATCGACAAATAAATGTTAAGATGCAACCAGATTGTAATCACTTCTACATACTCAGAGTCTGCCTAATCTTTATTCACTAATTTTCTCCCTGATACCTTGGACCAAGGTTGTTAATTATTTAACATGATGTTACAGTGTACATAAGATAACATAAGTTGGATAACAAATATTACTTTTAAGTTCCAGCTGGACGGTTTAGTATTGGATCAGATCTTTTGGCTTTAAGATTAGATACTGTTCATCTCATCCCGTTTAGAGAGTTGTCAGGATTATGTAGAAAAGGTATTATTTCCTAAACTTGTTTCTTCCACTTTGTCGTACATCTGGCCTCTTCTTTGACTGTGTTCCTTTTGTTTTCGTTATGACGTATACAATTTTGAAGACAACTTTTCATCTTTTTATTATCAGCAAACCAACCAAGTTCTACTCCTGTCATTTCTGTTCATTTTTCCCCAATTCAGTTAGTTCATATTCTGTTGCACTATGTAGGAAATAATCAAGGAAGATGATGAGAAGCTGAAAAGACTGAAAAATGAGCTTAATGATGAAGTTTATAATGCTGTGACAACAGCTTTAAAGGAACTGAATGAGTATAACGCAAGCGGTAGATACATAGTATCAGAGTTGTGGAATTTCTCGTTGCAAAGGAAGGCAACGCTGGGGGAAGCAGTAGAACACATATGCCAACAGTGGAGGCTGCATAAACGAAGGAGAACCTGAGCTATGCAAGACCAACTTCACTTATGGATATATAAACGTGAAACAGAGTATTCGTGTTTACATTTTCTATTTCATGTTTTCCCTTTTTGAATGACTAGTTACATCTGAAGGAAATACTGATCAGATGAAGGAAAAATCTATTCCACTAGTTCCCCATGCATGTCTCCGGTGCTACATGCAAATCGTTCAAAATGCTTACAAGTACAGCAAAACTTGGTTTTCATTCGCATAAATTGGTATGTTCCTTGTGGCATGAAGCTAATTACTAGTAAATTTTTTGCAAGTAGATGTTGCGAAACGAGGTGCATCCTTTGATGGACAAAGCCATGACCCATTCTCCAACCAAAAACTTCTTCAATGAAGAAGTCTTCTTTTTGTCTTCTGCAACGATTGCAGTTAGAACTTCCTCTAGTCAAGCACTTTGAATCAAGTTGGTTTTAATGTTCATCCATTAGGCTGCAATTGGTACCTTCGACTTTAGTTTGACTTGGTGGCAGGGAAGCACTTTCATAAGTTTTCATTGAACTAGCATGATATTTTGCGTTAAAGCATAAGAATAGGTGAAAGGATGTAAAACAATGGTATTATATTATAAAAGACTAAAAGTGATTGGTATCTAAATATTTCATAAAAAGTTGAAATAAAATTTTATTGTTATTTTTATATTATTTTATATCTTAATGTTACTAAAATGGTATTTACTATATCCTAATAAGGTTCAAAAGTATAAACAATAATGGTAGGAATTTATTTAAACTTTTTATAAAATGTTGGAATCCTTAATTTTTTTAGTGGTGTAAATCAAAGCTAATTTGCTCTACAATTCTTTCTTAGACTGCAGTAGATATATACACAAATATGATTTTTAGAATAGGCTAGATAATCTATACAGATATAATCCTAGGATAATCTCTAAGATATTGCTATCTAATCTAAAAGATTTAATTATGTTCAGATCATAATATTATGAGATAATGCACATCTTGACCATATTCTCCCTCAAGTTGGATCATAAATATCAATCATGTTGAACTTACTGATGCACTCTTTAAAGGCTTGTCGTTGAAGTCCTTCCTTGTTATCACAATAATGTTTTATAGGTGTCTCAAAATTGATTCCCAATTCCGTCAACACTCTCTTTAACTAGAGACTTTCATACATCTCTTTTGTAACAGCTCTTAGTTCAGCTTCAGCACTACTCTTGGATACCACCTTTTGCTTCTTACTTTATCACGTGACCAAATTTTCTCATACAAAAGTACAATACTCAGTGGTTGATAGTCTATCATTTTCTGAACTTATCCAATCTCAATCAGTATATATTTTGATTGTTCTTTGATCTCCCTTTTTGAATAGTAGTCCTTTCCCAGGAGTACCTTTTAAAAATCGTAGGATCTTATAAACCGCCTCAAAATGCTTTCTACTTGGTGCATGCATATAGCGAATTATAACACTCACGACAAAAGCAATATTTAGTCTAGTATGAGACAAATAAATTAGTCTTCCCCCTAGTGTTTGGTATTCTTCACGGTTAACAAGTTTATCCTCTTCATCCATAAACTTTGTATTGTCAATAGGAGTGATGCTTAGTTTGCATCCTAGCATTCTAGTCTCTCTCAAGAGATCAAGAATGTATTTTCTTTGTGAGATGTAAATTCCTTTCTTTGATCTTGCTATGAAATACTTCATTTCTCCTAAGTCTTTAACTTCAAATTCTTTCCTCAAGGCTATCTTGAGTCTTGTAATTTCCTTTGCATCATCACCAGTTATGACAATATCATCAACATACATAATCAAATTTGTCTTCTTACCTTCTCTAATTATGAAAAACATTGTATGATTTGCTTGAGCTTATATGTATCCTTCTATTTTTAGGACTTTGGCAAATTTTTCGAACCAGGCTCATGGTGATTACTTCAGCCCATATAAGGATTTTCTTAGTCTATATACTCTGTTTCCTCCTTCCTCATCAAACCCTAGAGGAAGTTTCATATACACTTCTTCCTTTAGTTAGCCATTAAAGAAGGCATTTTTGATATCAAGTTGCTGAAGTGGTCAGTCAAAGTTAACAGCTACCGATAACAATAGTTTGATAGTATTTAGATTTTCCACAGGTGCAAATGTCTCCTTGTAGTCCATCCCATAGGTTTGAGTATAGCACTTTGCTACCAATCTCACCTTATACCTCCCGATGGAACCGTCAACCCTATATTAGACTGTGAATATCCACCTACACACCACAGGTTCCTTTCCTTTTTGGCAGATCAACTTCTTCCCACATTTCACTCTTTTCAAGTGCTCTTATTTCTTCGAAAACTACTTCTCTCCTTTCTGGAACTTTAAAAGCTTCTTGAATATTTTTGGGAATGTCAATTCTGTCCAGCTTAGTAATAAAAGCTTTATATTAAGAAGATAGAGCATCATAAGAGACAAACTTCTCAATCGGGTGCATAGTACATGATCTAGATTTCTTCCATAAGGCAATTGGCAGCTTTAAATTTGAGTTGTCTTCTTGATGCTTACTACTCTGAACTTCTTCAGTAGGGACCTACACTAGTTCAGAGATTGGTATAGCTTCAGGGATAGGAAGTGTACTACTTGCTTTCTTCTTCCGAGAATACACCTTGAGTGTATGATCAGGTATAGCTATTTCTATATTAAGGTTTGTCTCTATAGGAGATGCCTATTGGGATAGGTTCAGGAATAGATGTAGGTTCGAGTTCAGGTTGAGATTCATTACCACCAAACTCACTCTAATACTCCCCCAAAATCGAAGACTTGGGATAGAAGAAATCTGTCTCAGAAAATGAGACATCACAACTAACAAACAACGTTTTTGATAGAGGATCATAGCATTTATACCCCTTTTGTATAGGAGAATAACCCAAAAATAAGCATTTTTTGACTTTTGGATCAAGTTTGTTATGTGAAAAACTATGAATAAAGATTGTGGAATCGAAAACTTTTACTGGAAGGTTAGTTTCAAGTTAAGTGGTAGTATAGGTTTCTTGAAATTTTTGAAGTGGTGTTTTGAAAGGGAGAACACGACTAGGAATTCTATTAATAAGAGATGATATAGTGAGAATAGCATCCCCCCAAAAGAATTTTGGAACATTGCTAGTGAACATCAAGGCCTTAGCTACTTAAGAAGGTGTCTATTTTTTTCCTTTCAGCAACCCCATTTTGTTGAGGACTATTGACATAAGTACTTTTGTGGACAATTCTATGTTTTTAGAAGAATGTATGAAAATGTTGATTAAAATATTCAGTATCATTGTCAGTATGAAGGACTTAACTACTAGTTTGGAACTAATTTTTTATCATTTGATAAAAATTGATGAATACAGCAGACGTTTCAGTTTTATCTTTCAAAAGAAACACCCAACACAAACGAGTATGGTCATTGATGAATGTAATGAACCATTTTGAATTGGTTCTATTAGGAGCATGAGATGGGACCCAAAGATCACTATGGATAAGTGAAAAAGGTTTTATGGATTTGTATTTTGACCTTGTAAAAGAACTTCTTTGATGTTTAGCAAATTCACAAGCGCCATATTGAACACAAAAATCTTTATTTACTGAAATGTTTGGAAATAACCATGACATATATTGAAAGTTTGGATGACCTAACCCCTTATGCCATAACAATAATTCATCAGTCTTAGGAATAATCACACTATTACCGAAGCTATAAGGAGAAGACTGATTTTCTTCATCTTCAAAGTTGTATACTCCATCTACCTCTTTAGCACTGCCAATCATCTTCCCCGATGATAGGTCCTGTATAACACAATCAGTAGGAAAAAAATGAGCACTACAATTAGCTTCTCTGTTAACTTATTGACTGATAGAAGGTTTCATTCTACATTAGGAACATGTAGATCATAATTTAGTTTCATAGAATATGTTACTTTGATATCTCCTTTTCTTGCAACTGAAGAGGAATCACCATTTGCTACCTTAACCTTTTCATGCCCAGTACAAGGGACATATGAATGAAATATTCAGTTCACTAGCTTGTTGTTTCTGACTATCTTCAGATTTTTTTGTCCCTCCTTCACTAGATACTTGATAGCCTCGATTTTTTCCTTTTTATGGTTTCTAGTCTGGAGGCTTTCCATGAATGTCCCAGCATGTGTCTTTGGCGTGACCACTTTATTTACTATGCTCACACCACTTCTTATGACTTTTCTTACTGGGTTCATCACGTGACATCAATGTAGATGCTTCATTAGTAAGCACTGGAGATACATTTTGTTCTTCTTTTAGTTCCTCTTTAGGCATAATTTTCCTCCTTGCTACTTCCCTCCTAACTTCAAAAAACACTCCGTTAGCTATAGGCAGAGGCACTTTACTTAGGATTTTTCCACAGACATCATCTATTTTGTTGAGACCAGCCAAAAATTCAAAGACTCTCTCCTTTTCAATTTTCTAGTTGTACATCGTAGCATCTTCCTTGCACCTCCACTCTTTATCCGACAGAAGTTCAAGTTCTTGCCACAATGCTATCATTTTGACCCAATATTTTGTAACTTCTCTGTCACCTAGCTTCATTTGCCATAACTTTGTTTTTATCTCGTAGATCCATGATGCATCCTCTCCATCAGAGTATGATTGTCGCACTCTTTCCCGGATTTCTTGAGTTGTTGGTAGAAACATAAAGGTGCATTTGATTGGTGGCATCATCGCGTTGATAAGCCATGATGAGACCATGGAGCTATCGTATAGCTTGTAGGTTTGTTGGGTCTAGAACATTCCCATCCCGATGATAAAGCCCAGCTTCTTGCGTTCTCTAATGGTGAGTTTCATAGCTTGAACCCACTCTCGATAGTTTGTTCCATTTAGTTTGTCAAAGAAAATGATAACTGAAACTCCTTCAAGACCAAAGATCATTAATGACTGACCTCCAGCCTAGTTTGGGTTTGGATTTGCTGTGGAGGATCCCTCAAGATTGGAAGTCATTTCTTGACTTGTCAGGGTTGTCTCCTCAATTTCACTCTCTCTTTCATGTGGCTTTGATACCATGTGAATCAGAGCTAATTTTCTCTATATTTCTTTCTTAGAGACTATAGTACATATATACACGAATAGGATTTTCAGAATAAGTTAGATCATCTATACAGATATAATATATAATCTTAGGATAATGTATATCTCTAAGATATTGCTATCTAATTTAAAAGATCTAATTATGATCATATCATAATATTATAAGATAATACGAATCTTGATCATAAGTAGTCATGTCAACCTGAATCTTTAATTTTTTATTTAGTATTTAATGAATGTTTCTTTCTATTTTTAGTTAGTTTTTGGATTTTTTATTAAGAGTTATGAGTGCTTCTTTTTATTCGTTATCAAACTTTAAACATGTTAAAGGATTATTTCTTTCTAGCATTCAGTTACTTAATAAATTGATTCTTGATTATTTACAATAGATCAATTCTCTATATAATTAATTGACCTTTCTTGGTTTGAGACATACTTGTTCATGAGTTCTTTAGAGTTTTTTCCTAGATGGATTCACATAAGTAGGTATTAGAACTTTACTCTGAATTAGGTATAATTATCCTTTCTATTTGTTTTCATATCAATTGAATTATGATATATTTCTTTGTCAATTAGAAAAAAAGAAAATCATGTTCCCTGTGATTTCTTTTCTTTTTATTACATCATAGTTTTTGTTTTTAAAGTTTCAATCAAAAATCAAAATTTGTCATCATCTTGTTTTTAGAGTTTGTCTATATCTCTTATGTTTCTAAGTATTATGCTTGCTTCGTTCCTTGTTTTGTACCTTTCACATTAATATTGTTTTAAACTTTATCATTGGCAATATTATTTTATTATAGAAAAGGAACAAAAATTAGAAAAAAAAGCAGTGCATGAAATAGTGGCTGATTGAACCCAAGTTTTCTATATTATTTAGTGACATTTTTATAGTTTTTGTCATACTTTTTCGGCTCCTTTTCTTAGATATTGTGCTTAATTTGATCTAAAAGTGCTTTTTTTGAATTAATGTAATTTGAGGATCAAATTGTCATAATTAGTTAATAATTACACTCACTTGATTTATAGGACAATATTACAAATTACTACTTTTCATTGCATTACACTCAAGAAGTAGAGCCAAAAGTGGAACAAAGAAATTGAAATTAAAAGATCAAGTAAAAACATTTCGAGTAAAGTTTGTCGCGATGAAGTCAGTTTTTCACCGCTGCAAAACCATTAAAGATCGCCATGACGAAGTCAGTTTTTCGGTTCAGCGAACCTTCGAATCAGTGCAAACCTAAACCATTTCTAAAATTTCACTTAATATGCACCGATCTAACAACCCATCTTGGAAAGAAAACTTATTTTGAGATAAGTTAGAAAACAACAGAGACAACCGACACATTTTTATCATCATCATTTCTTTACCTTGCCACCCAAGATTCCATCATCGTGTTCTCTCGTATTTGTTTCATTTTTCTTCCATTTTCATAGCCAACTTCCACCATGGGTAGCACGGATTCATTCCTAGTTGTGAGGCTTCTGGTTGCAATGCATGGCTAGGAATTTTCCTTCCTCTTAAAGATGTAGCGATGGTTGGAGTTCAATGTGCTTAAAAGGGGAGTAGCTTAATCCATATTTTAGCTATGATTTATGAATGCCTAAGTCTAGGATTTGTAACTTGTAGTTAAGCTACTTGATTATGATTTAATCAAATGTTGAATTATATGTAGTTAGATTGTTTGACGTAGAACTTCGAATTTGAATATATGAAGTCTCATATATGTCATGTGTGATCTTCTTGATTATCTTTTATCTTGCATGGTTATGTTTGGTGTTGAGTTGATTAAGATTTCATTTGACCTATTGCATTGGGTAATCCTACTACACACACTAAGCTGCACTTAACGAGATCTTGAGAAATGGAGTCCCATTGATTAAAATCTTAGACTTAAAGTTTACTTTAAGGTTTATCATTTTGAAGCTTAGTGATCTCTATTCCCATAAAAAATCAATTTCGGACTAGGATGGTCACAACTCATTTTCTAGAGTATTCTCACTTTTTGATCACTTTTTTTTAATCTTTCCATTTTCTATTCCCAAAAACCCAAAAATACATTTTACATACTTTTTACAATTCAATTTAGTTCGGTGAGTGTTTTCAAAGATCAAAAACCCCCCTTTCCTAATTAGCTTGCATAGCATGACATATAAGTTAACTTAGGTTCATTCATTTTAGGTTCTGATGAAGTGAAACGACCCGAGGTTACACCCTATATTACAATCCTTGGATTATTTTTTATTTGATCTCCAAGGATACGAACAAGGTCCGAATCAAATGGTGCTATTACTAGGGAGCCAAGCAATTAGTTATCTAGGTTGACTTTTGTCAATTTGCAGCTAAGTAAGGTTAGGAGCCTTTTCTTTTTAGATTGCATCCTAGATAATTTAGCTTCATACTTGTTAATTATTGGGTCCCATTTCCGGAACCCAAAGTCATAACAAAAGATCAACAAACATCTTAAGCGTGGTTCCTTGAAATCTCTTCTTTCTCTGATACCACAAATGTTGGATCCCGTTTATTTGCGAAACCCAAATCTTATACGGAATCAAAAAACGTATGTACAGAATTTTTCGAAATACAGATCTTGAAATCATAAAGCGTTGGTGAAAACCAAAGAAATCAAAAAGCTTAAGGTCAAAATTTTTAACTCCGACATCCGAAAATGCATACTTTAGAAAAAACAAATGCGTTGGCAAACTACAAAGATGATCCGATCTACCTCAATCTGCTTAGACAATTGGGTATAATCCAAAACCAAATCAGTATAAATTTTTTTTTTCATCATCAATCAAAGCAAAATCACTTCCAAATGGGATTTCATCAATCCCTCAACCTCAATACATTTTCTTCTTCATATGCAATCATATCTCATCATTT
>JANVCQ010000230.1:16888512-16903783 GCA_025531925.1 Erythroxylum plowmanianum
GTTAGTCACGTGCACGTCGACGTATAGCCTTCTCCCGGCTGCCCGCTTGAGGCCATGAGATCCTGAGAAATCGGACTTGGATAGTTTACGGTATAAACTTTGGTTTATCCGGATCATTTTACGAAACTCTCGAGCCAATTGTGTGCATTATTATTGCTTTGTTGGGCATGATCCATGATGAGTTATTATATTGTGAAATCACATGACAAATTATTGTGATTGTAAATTGATAAGTGTTGACCTGCTTGTGCTTGTGTATACATATATATGCTTGAATGTGTGGCTCGTTGCCAATGGCTATAAATGTATATGCCATTGAGCTTCGCAGCTCACCCTATTATCTCCCACTCCTCAGGTGCAGAACGAGACGATCGTAGATCTTGCAAGGCATCGAAAACTCCAAAATAGTTAGGAGCTTTGTATTAAGTTAGTATTTTTGTTGGCCCTCCGAACATATCATCATTGGGCATCCTTATGTATTTGGATTTAAGCATTGTTATGTATTGTGCTATGTTCTCAATTCCTTTGGATTGTAATGACATGAAGTTTCCCTATTTTTGTGTATGTTAAAATGTCAGTTAGATTGAATGGGTAAGTGTTTGTATGGAATTGCATATATGTTGGGAACGGGTTATGTTGTTGTGGGGTTCGTCGCGGCGAGCCAGTCCTTCGTCGCGGCGCATTCCTGAGGTGTTCGCCGCGGCGTGAAGTTGGCCGTTCTCCGCGGCGTGTACCGGCGAGTTCGCCGCGGCGGAGCCAAGTTTTGGCCGCGGCGAACCTCTTCCGCGAGGTGTTCGTCGCGGCGAGAATTTTGTTGCCGTGGCGAGTCCTTCTCTTCCCGCTGTCGTTTCCTTTAGTTATTGGATGTTTTCGATTCTTCCTTCTTGTGCCCCCTTCTCGCCAACCCTGAGCGGTCACCTCATGATAGGAAACGGGACCCGGGCCCAACATGTTACGTAGCTCAATGGTAAGAGGCGTGCACTAGAATGCAACAAAACCTTGAGGTCTCAGGTTCGAGTACCAAAGAGTACAATACCTGTTTGAGTTGTGGTCGCGTGCTCACTTGAAGTATGCGGGGCCCGTTTGCCCCGGTACGCAAAACACGAACCCAACATTAAAAGGACCCAACATTAAAACACCAAAGAGGACAATACCTGTTTGAGTTGTGGTCCCGTGCTCACTTGAGGTATGTGAGGCCCGTTTGCCCTGATACTCAAAACACGGACCCAGCATTAACAAAGCTTGATGTTAATTCACGATCAATAGTCTAAAGAGAGGTAGGAATACGATAATGCAAAGGTATATGTGAAATTGTGTGTAGGCTAAGATTAATATCCTTTTCTTTTTTGAATTTACTTGTTTTATTTTATTTTTATTTATGGTTAATTTCTTTTCTTGTTTGATTAGTGACAGTGAATGACACAACCTTCTAACTCTAATAAATTAAAATTTGATCCAAAAATTGAAAGAACAATATGTAAATTAAGAAGACAAGTTATATAAAGTCCTGATGATTCATCACCATTTGATAGGAGACTTAGGACTTCACCATGAATTCAAATAGCTTTAGATTTGCTTTTTGATTCTTCTAGTGATTCCATTTCTGAATTTAATTCTAACATGACAAAACAAAATAATAATCGCACTCTCAAGTAGTTGGTTGCTCCTGATTTTAATCATCAACCTTTGTGCATTGATTTTCCTGCTATTAATGTTGCTTTTAAGCTTAAATATGATCTATTTCATCTTTTTCCTACTTTTTGTGGTATGCTAGGTGAAGATCCTAATAAGCACCTTAAAGAGTTCTATATATTCTGATGTAACATGAAGCCAGCTAGGATACAAGAAGAGCATATTAAGTTGAGAGCAATCTCATTCTCTTCCTGGGACTTTGCCAAGGATTGGAGTTACTACTTGCCATCTAGATCAATCACTACCTAGAATGAGATGCAAAAAATTTCAGGAGAAGTACTTTCCTCCTTATCGAGCTACAAATATCCATAAGGAAATATGTGCAATTCAACAGCATCATGGGGAGACTTTATATGAGTACTGAGAGTGTTTAAGAGGCTGTGTCCTAGCTGCCCTTACTATCAAATCAGTGAACAACTCTTGATCCAATACGTCAATAAAGGACTTCTACCACAAGAAAGAAGAATGATAGATGCAACAAGTGGGGGTGTATTGGTAGATAAGACACCTATTGAAGCTAGAATCTGATTTCCAACATAGTTGTTAACTCTCAACAATTCAACATTCGAGAGGACCCTAAACCATTAAAAGTCAATGAAGCTACTACTGCCATATTTGAGCAACAGATAGTGGGGTTGTCATCTTTAGTGAGACAAATAGCTGTAAATGGTGCTCAACAATTCAAGGTATGCAGAATTTGTACCATGGTAGGACACCTCACTGATATGTGTCCAACCTTGTAGGAGACTTCAACGGAACAAGTGAATGCTTTTGGAAGTTTTCAGGGTCAACCATAAAGGAAGTATGATCCTAGCTACCCCTATGCATATAATTTAGGGTAGAAGAATCCTCCATTCAATAATTATAGAGAAAAAGGATAATAACAAAGCTCCTAGCAATAACCATATCAAAGACCAGGCCAACCATCAAGCTCTATACCTTCATTGGAAGAAATGATAAAGACATTTCAATAACAAACAAGAGCTAACATTTAGAATCTAGAGAATCAATTGAGTCATATAGCTACTTTTATGAGCTTATTGGAAAATCAAAATTTAAGTAAACTTTCTTCTCAAACGATTGTGAATCTAAAAGAGAATGCAAGTGTTATCACTGTAAGAAGTGGTAAAGAAATTGATGCACCACATGAAAGTCATGTTGTTGGATATGATGAAGAATTTGGAAGGGAAATTGAAGTGTCTCTAAGAGAAGTTAAAAAGGGAATTAAGCTCAATTCTCAATCTCCTGTGAATAAAAATTTTACTAATACTTTAACAAGTTTGCTAAAGCAAAGAAAAAGGAACAAGATAAAGAGATTTTATAAATGTTCAAAGAGGTAGAGGTGAACATACATCTAATTAATGTCATAAAGCAAGTTCCATGATATGCCAAATTTTTCAAGGAATTATGAATGTCAAAAAGGAAATTGAGGAGAGACAAGAAAGTGAGTGTGGTAAAAATTTATCTGCAAACATTCAGAACTGATACTAGATTTGAAAAAGAAGTGTTAGATTTAGGATTGTCAATTAATGTCATGCCATATTCCATTTACACTTCGCTGAATTTGGGAATTTTGAAAGAAATGCATGTTATAATTCAATTGGCTAATAGATCTAACATTTATCTTGAAGGAGTTGTAGAGGATGTTTTAGTGCAAGTTAACGGATTGGTTTTCCTAACTAATTTTTATGTGTTGAACATGGAAAGAGAACCTTCATCTAATTCTATACTAATCCTTCTAGGTTGACCATTTTTTGAAGACACAAAGAAAAAGATTGTCGTAATTGTAGGAACAATGACTATGGAGTTTGATGGTGAAATTGCTTGCTTTAATATTTTGTAAGCCATGCATTACCCTAGTGATGTTCATTTTGTTTTATCAATTGATGCCATTGATTGCTTATCTCAAGAAGTTTTTGATATGGAAGGTAAAGATAAGTTAGAAGTCATTATTTGCATGAGTTTACAGGAAAATGTTTTGTAAAAATTTTACTTATTCATTATAGATGAGATGGAAAAAAATTCTACTAGCATTGTAATCACTACAACTGATGCCAAAAAGGTTTGTGTTTCCAAATACTAAAATACCAATATCTCATACGAAATCTTTACTTTCAATTATGTAGGCAACTCCAATTGAACTAAAACAATTACCGGAGCACTTGAAATATGTGTTTTTGGGAGAAGGAGAAACACTTTCTGTAATCATAGCAAGGAATCTAACCAAGCTTTAAGAGGACAAGCTCATTCAATTATTTAAAGAACATATCAAAACTACAAGGTGGACTGTAGCTAACATTAAGAGTATTAGCCCTTTGACATGCATGCACTAAATTCTTTTAGAAGAAGGATCAAAACCATCATGAGAATTACAAAGAAGATTGAATCCTTCGATGATGGAAGTGGTAAAGGTAGAGATCTTGAATTTGTTTGATGCTGGTATAATCTATCTAATTTCAGATAGTAAATGGGTGAATCTAGTCTAAGTGGTACTAAAGAAGATTGTGATTACAATGGTGAAAAATAAAAAAATGAGTTTGTCCCTACAAGAATTCAAAATGGATGGCAAGTATGCATTGATTACAGGAAGTTAGATGCTGCTACATATAAGGATCACTTTCCACTCCCATTCATCAATTAGATGCTTGAACCACTTATAAGAAGATCTCACTACTGTTTTTGATGGATAGTTAGGTTATAACCAAATTGTGATTGCTTCGGAGGATCAGGAGAAAACAACTTTCACATACCCATTTGGTACATTTGCCTACAAAAGGATGTCATTTGGACTTTGCAATGCCCCAATCACCTTTCAAAGATGCATGGTAAGTATTTTCTTCGAGTATGTTGAGCACATTATTAAGTTCTTTATGGATGTATTGTCTATGGGGTTGATGCATGCTTGGATAATCTGAATTATGTACTTGAATGATGCATTGAAATTAATCTTGTTCTAAATAAAAAAATGTCATTGTATGGTTGAGTAAGGAATAGGTTTGGGACATGTAATCTCATCTAGAGGAATCAAGGTTGATAAAGCTAAGGGAAAAATTGTGCGAAACTTACACTACCCCACAAATGTGCAAGAGGTTCGTTATTTTCTTAGACATATAGGTTTTTATCATAGTTTATTCAAAGACTTCAGTAAAATCTCAACAAATCTCTGTCATTTTTTGTAAAAGGATGTACCTTTTGACTTTGATGAGGGATGCAAGGAAGCATTTGATAAGTTGAAAGAACTTTTAACTTCATCACTAACCATTCAACCACCTAACTGAAGTCAACCATTTGAGATTATATGTGATGTAAGCAATTTTTCTATAGGTGCCTTGCTTGGTAAAAATGTGATATGATGACTGATGTCATTTTCTACGCTTCTCGAGCACTTAATCCAGCATAATACATCTACTCCACTACAGAAAAGGAGCTTTTGGTCATTGTGTTTGCTTTAGATAAATTTGTACCTTATTTGTTTGGTTTTGAAGTGATTATATATCCTGATCAGGCATAATCAAGGTATCTTTTATCGAAGAAGGAAGCAAAGTCAAGGCTCATTAGATAGATTCTCCTTCTATAACAGTTTGATTTGGAGATCAATGATAAGAAAGGAGTTGAGAATTTAGTCACAAACTACCTGAGTCAAGTTGTGAAGGAGGAGGATTTAATACCATTACAAGAGTTGTTATTAAATGAGCAACTACTTACTCTTCAAGATAAGGTACCATAGTATGCTGATATTGTGAATTATCTGTTGAACCATAAAATAGCTAATGATTTGAGTAGAGCTAGATGGGAGTGATTCAAAATATTATATTTGGGATGATCCTTACTTGTGAAAGTATTGTTTTGACCAAGTGATTAAAAGAAATGTGCTTGAACATAAATGTGAATCTATTTTAAAATTTTGTTATTAATATGCTTGTGGTAGTCATTTTGGGCCTAACATAATTGCTAGGACAATACTTAAGTGTGATTTTTATTGGAAAAATATATTTCGAGATTCCTATATGTTTTCCAAAACATGTGAACAATGCCAAAAACAAAGTAATTTATCTCATAGAGATCAAATGCCTTTATCTCAAATCCTTGCATGTGAAAATTTTGATGTATAGGGCATCAATTTATAGGACCATTTCCTTCCTCTTTTGGTTTTGCTTACATTTTGTTAGCTATGGATTATGTTGTTAAATGGGTGCAAGCTAAAGCTACAAGGACTAACAATTCTAAAGTTGTTGCAGAATTGTCAAGTTTAACATTTTTTCTAGGTTTGGAACACTGCGAGCATTGTTTAGCGACAGGGGTATTCATTTTTTGCAATCAAGTGATGCAAAAAAATTTTAAGAAGTACCATGTCACTCACAAGGTATCCATAACCTACCATCCATATAAAAACCATAAATTAGAAGTGTCAAATAGTGAAATCAAGTCAATTCTTGAGAAGATGGTGAGCCCGAATCATAAAGATTGGAGTCAACGACTTGATGATGGTCTTTGGGCATATAAGACAACATACAAGATACTGATTGACATGTCTCCATACCTCCTAATTTATGGAAAGGGTTGTCATCTTCTAATAGAACTTGAGCATAAAGCTATTTGGGCAGTCAAGCAATGTAATATGAAGATGGACGAAGTACATGAACAAAGGAAATTGCAAGTGCAAGAATTAGAAAAGCTTGTCCTTGACTTTTACGAGAATGTAAAAATTTAGAAAGAAAAGACAAAGTTGTTTCAAGATAAGATGAATGCTAGAAATAATTTCGTTGTTGGAAAAAAAATTCATTATCATTCACAACTTAATCTTTTTTAGGTAATTACATTCCTATTGGATTAGACCTTTTGTTGTTACTAATTTGTTTTTGCATGGTGCAACTGAAATTGAAAGCTTACAGATGAGTAAGAAATTCAAGGTCAATAGTCATAGACTAAAACCCTTCTATGAAGGATTCTAAGTGAAGGATGAGAAAGTGATAGGGTTAGGAAACCATCATTGTGAAGATTGAGCAACATGTAGTTAAGCCAATAATGATAAGAAAAGGCGCTACTTAGGAGGCAACCCAATAGAAGTTGATTTATGTTTATTTACATTTTCACATCTTCTATTTTCTTTGAATGCTCCATTTTTTGCATTTGAGATATATTAGTGACAATGTAATTTTTAAGTGTGCGGGTGGGGATGTTAATTTTTATGCATGTTTTTGAGTTTAATTGTTGCTTATATGACTTTGTAGGCATTTTTAAAGTTGAATAAATAAACAGACATTTTCTTTTTTTCTATTGCTTTTAAGACTATATAACCATAATTTAAGCATGAATTGACTATAAAGAAATCATGGCAACTTTAGCATGTACTTTTGCTCTTCTGATTGGTCAATGTACATTATCTTTAGAAGAGTAGTGCTAGTGATAAACAAAATCCAGTGACTTTTTGAGTCTTATTAGACTGACATATCCATATAAATCTCATAGTCTTTTTCTTTATGTGTAACCTTCATGACACGTACATCCTGACTTTGGCTTGAATTTCTATTTGAGACCATATTTTTATAACACACATGAACATGAAAATTATTGGGCATTCTTTGCTTTTGCAAGCTACATTAACCAAATAGCCTACCTATTGTTATGAGTTATCCTTTATTAAGCCCCCTTGAGCTTTATCAGTCTTTCTTTTTGTACTAACTACATTACTTGCTTTAAACTGAACAAAATGTCCTATCCAGCCTTAAAGCTAGTTGAGCATTTGTTAATTATTGATAATTGTGGATGTACAAAAATATAAATATAGGGATGCGCATATTTATGGGATGGTTATTATTATTGGGATACCATTTTATATTTTATCAATGAAATTCCCAAATCAATGTAGCTTCTTTCAATTTTTATTTACACAAAAATAAAACAAAAAGAAAGAATAAAAAATGCTTAAATAAAAATGTTAAGGAGGAAAGACATTTGTTTTGAAAAGTTGTTAATTATTAGTTTCTCCTCCTAAAGTTGTATTGAATGGGTGATTTGAGTATGTTGTATATGAGGTGGATATTGTTTTAGAAGGGTCACTCCTTATAGTTTAAATGTATTATTAGCAATGATTTTTATGAGTGAGTCCTTCTAATTGATCATGTTTTATGTGTTTTATGGTGTGAGAGCTTGAATTTGAGTTGTGAAATATAGTTTTTTCATTCATCATAGCTAATGGTGCCCAGTTTTGAATGAATGTTAGTTTTTACGCTTAATATTGCATTGACTGCTACTTTTGCTTTACTAGTTTTAATGGTTTTTATGCTACATTACCCAAATAAGTCTCACCTTACCCTTGCCCACATTACAGCCTTCAAAATTCGTTTAATTCATGATTATGCATGTGACTCTTAGTGGTGGAAAAATGAAATGATATGCAAAGTTATGCAATGTTGTGATCATGAATGGTGTTTGAGTGTATCTATGGATCTATCTTATTTGAACACATTTTGTCCAAGTCTACCTCTAGACTGCTCAGTTCCTAAGGGTGATGAATGTTGATTGATCATGAGTAGAAACATTGAATGTTGAGTTCTTATTATGGTTTTCAAAAGTTATTCATCGTTGTTTATGACTATCTATTCATAGGAAATATGGAAAATAAGTAAGTGTTTTGGTTTGTGACTTTGATTTTGATGATTTGGCCTAGGATGATCAAAAGCTAAGTGTGGGGGAACTTGATATGAGTTTAACTGTTGATACATTTAATTCTTGACAGTTAGTGATTAATGCTTTAAAATACTTAAGACACTCACTTTAGTTCATATTTGATTTTAGGCACAATTTGAAAGCATAATGGCTAAAGTGAGTTGAAAGCAAGTAATTTAAGCCATCTTCTTAATATTCAAACTCAATTGTCTTTGTGGAATAAGAAGAAGAAGGATTAGATCAAGAGGAGATAAGAAAATGCTTAAGATGAAGAGTATTTGTGGTAAACATCAAGTATGGATGGTTATTGGAGACTTATAGCCATGTATGAGTTTGTTATGGTCATGAGGCATTACTCCTATGCAGACATATGTCACATACGTGCAATGTGTGTCACACCCATGACTTGTCTTGCATAGGTGTGCCATGTCACATCCATGCAACCATGGCAGATGGTCGTGAGCCTCCATAGAGGTTCATCATGGCCATGAAATTACAAGTCATGGGCATAACTCCTTGCCAGATCACCCGAAAACCTAGTTTATGCTATAAATACATTATGTTGATGGCAGAAACAATTCATTCTTCATTTTTGGGTTTCGGGAGAAAGAAAGGGGTGACAGAATTTATTCTCTTAAAGAACAATAGAGAAGATGGAAGGCTAAATTTCAGACACTGGTTTGGAGGTGATGTCGATGTTGAGGAGCACATTTAGACATATTGTCTCCCCATATTGTGTTCTTTCCCCCATTTTGGATTATTTACGTTATCATGTGTTTATTGGTTAGGGATTATATAGAGATGATCTTGATGCTCTATTAGACTATTTTTCATGAAAATGCATTGCTAAACCAAAAACCCCCCATTTATTCCTTTTACATCAATTGTTTTCATTGCAAAAAATAACCGAACATTTCCTGTGAATACGATCCTGACTCACCACAACTACAAATTTTCAATGTTCAATGTTAGGTAAATTTTGTAGTGCACTTGACACACGCTGTTAACTTCAATATGCCCCTATTATATACATATCTCTTAAAAATTGATTAGGTGAAATCCTTTAGTCAAAGGATCAATAAGCATATCCTCAGTCCTCAAATGCTCCACCTCAATATCTGCTTTCTATAAAATCTCCTTTATAATTAAATATTTGACCTCCAAATGCTTAGACCTTGTGATCTTCGTATTGTTTTTATCGAACATTATAGTAGAAAGATTATCACAATGTAATCAAATGAGTCTAACCATTGACAACTCAAAAATCAAAATTTTATGCCAAACCACTTGTGTAGCAACTACATTCATGGTGAAGGAAATCACCAATGTTTGTTTGACACTCTTCCTCGATAGTGAACCATCTACTAACATAAAACTATACACTTTCTATCATCTAGACGCATAGCAAAATTTGAATTTGTATAGTTTATAACACCCAGACTATTGACTTTTTTTAATGTCAACATAAAATCCTTAGTTCCCTTTAGTTATGTTAACACTCTTTAGATTGCATTCTAATGGTCTATTCCTAGGTTAGCCAAGTTAGAGTAGTGCTTTAAAGGCAATCACCTTTAGCATATTTGTACAAATTTTTTTGATTAATAAAGTGAAAAGCAATTTTTATTAATTTGATGTTCATTTATTTATAAGTTGATGTAGATTTTAAATCAAATTAATGAAGTCCATGATATATAATATAGGATGAAGGAAATCATGATAATGAGATTACTATCATGTGCAATTATGTTAGTATCTAAATTATCCTTAGTCATAGGCTTAATGAGATAGGACATTGTTAATCTGGATAAATTAACACATGTTATACTCCTTGATTTGATCAAGCAGTGGATCTTATAAACTATAAGCATGAAATGTTTAGAGTTAGCATGTGGATGCTTACTAATAGTAGTAAGTCCATCGAATGACCCACTATGAGATTATTATATGGTTGATCTATCAAATGTCAGTGATTAATCTCATCGTATCAATAATGGAAATATCCTTAGACTTAAAGTACTCAAGGACATCTTAGATACTGATCCTGTACTTTGACACCATTCCTTGTTGCCTCAAGACAAGGTTGCTTATAGGGTGGTGATTAGGTATAGTTATTGGTATTCGAAGGTAATTAAGAAGCCAATAAAAGATTCATCAATCCTGATAAAATGAGATGATGCTCATGACCTCTTATTGGAGTCATTACTAGGAAGTCTTTGTCCAGAGAAGTTATATGTCATGAAGAGAGTCTTCAATGACACATAGAGTAGTAAGATCTCCGAGACAAGAACTAACATCACTTAGACTAGATGTGGTGTAATCAGTCCTATTAAAGTTGAAACATAGCCTATGATTGGAAGCAGGTGGGGTATGGGATGGTGAAGGGACAAATTGCATGGTAATTATTTTATGGAAAGGTTTGTAAGTCAAATAATTAACTAACAAAGAGTGTATGTGCTAATTCACTTACGTTCTAGTAAATTGGCATCATGAAACCCTTCAAGATTTGCTTGGATTAAGAGTTAATTCAAGTTGCATGAAACCATTCATAATATGCTCAGATTAAGATTTAATTCAAGTGCCCAAAATAATTAGGAACCTAAGGGTCACACGAATAAAAGATCAGATGAAAAATAAGTTGTGCATGGCTATGATTTTAAGCAAGTCACAATTATGACCAATAAGTGACGATCATGAATTCACTTATGTATTCAAGAAATTTAGATAAAAGGACACTCAATTGAGAGGCTAAGGGTCCAAAAGAGTTCTGGAGGTTGAAAGGAGCTATCTTGAGGTTTGTTCTTGCAATTTTATGCAATTGTTGCGTGAGTTTAATTGCATATAACTTGTTTATGATCTAACTCTCAATTGAGCATCAACTTGAATTCATCTTGTTCAATGCTCTAACCACCCTTACATACTAATATTTCTTCATCTCTACATATTCTTTACTAGCTATTGAAGGTGTTTGGTGTTGACTACAACCTAAGTGCACAACTGAGCGCACATTAAGCTACCAACTGCACTAAAATAAAACATATTCTTCATAAACTCTCTCTATGTATCATTGTTTAGGCATTGTGCTAAAGATAATCTCTCACCATGAAAGATTGGTGCTACAACAAGTTTATAATTAGCCATATTAAACATTTTCAACATTTTCTCAATATATGCTCCCTACAAGATACCTAACAACTGCTGAGACCTATCTCGATGAATATGAATACCTAAGGCAAAAGATGTCTCATCAAGGTCCTTCATGTTAAAATGCTTGGCCAAAAGCTGCTTAACCTCATATAGCAAGGCTCATTTAATACAAGCAAGATATCATCCACATATAAGAGTAAAAAGATAACCTTGCTACCTCTTACCTTCTAATACAAGCATCTTTTAACTTTATTTTTCATAAAACCAAAATAGGTGTAAAAAAAACCTCATCAAACTTAAGGTATCATTGTTTAGAAGCTTGTTTCAAACCATATATTGATTTTCTCAAGTTGCAAACCATGTCAACTTTGTCTTGATCATAAAATATTTTAGGTTGTTCTATACAGACCTCTTAACAAAGGTCTCCATTTAGGAAAGTGATTTTAACATCTATCTAATGTAGCTCCATATCATAATGAGCTACTATTGTCATAATCACTCAAAATGCATCCTTACAGTATACAGGAGAAAAGGTATCATTAAATTCAATCCTTTCTCTTTGAGTGAACTATAATGGATAAAAATTTTACTATAGAGATGTACATGTATGGGTTCTTGTCCCTATACTAGCATGGTTCTAAGATCGTGATCCACCAGCTCTGACTTTATAAGTGATGGATATGAAATAACTATAGTATCCACACTTCTATCATCTAAAGGGTGGGAAAGACCAGCCTCATCACATTATACTCCAGAAAACTTGGCTAATTGTGATTATACTATTTTAGAGCCTCCATCTCTACAATAAAATTTGTATCCTTTAGAGTGGTCAAGATATGTGGAATAAGAATACAGCTTGTCTTTATAAGGATTATACAAACATACCTCAATAGGGTAGCCCTATACATGAATATGGGTGAGGCTAGACGTCCACCCCTTATAAATTTCAAAAGGCCTCTTTGAAATTGATTTTCTTGGAACTCTGTTTAGTATATATATAAAAAAATTTTGTAGCTTCACACCAAATGTAATTAGGTACATTAGTCTTGCTATGCATTGACCTAATCATGTCATTTACCATTTTCTTGTCCTTAAACCCCATATTTACCATAATATTAACCTCCACGGTTAGCTCTAACAATCTTAATGAACCTTCCTAATTGGTTCTCAACTTTAGACTTAAAGATTTTGAATTTCTCAAGAAATTCATACTTTTCTTTAACCAAGAACACATATCCATAACAGTAATAATCATCAATAAATGTCAAAATATATCTTAAATTACATGAGGTAGCTCTATAAGGTTCATATATGTTCGTACATATGAGGTCTAATAAACTAGAAGCTCAATTTAACCCCTTTTTCTTTATTTTGGTCAACTTAACCTTGCAATAATCAATATATATTTCTAGATCATCAAAATTAAAAGTTGGGAGAATGTGATCCTTAACTAATCTCTCAACTCTATCTCTGGAAATGTGACCTAACATTTTATGCCATAATATGTATGACTTATCCTTTATCAAGGTTCTCTTTCTAGCAACCTACTTAACAATATATGAAGAAGCATGCATCTCATTAGGGGAAAGATACATTATATATAAACTATATGAACAACAGAAGTTTCAAAGATAAAACGGTAACCTTCTTTATCCAAAATAGATATAAAAATCAAATTCCATCAAAATAAAGGTATATAAAATGTGTCATATAATATAAGAGTGAACCATGTATCGAGTTTTAAACAAACATCCCCTATAAAGATTACATTCACTTCATTATTTCCCACCATCAATTTTTTCTCCTCTCTCTTTTGCTTTCCCTTATGTATGAATCCATGTGTTGTAAAAGTAGCATAATTAGAGGTTCCACTAACTAGCCACAATGAACTTGTGGCTATAGCAAGATTAGACTTATCGAGCGTACAAGATAAGGAGTTATTTGATAGCTCTTGCCTTTCTTTTTAGGTTTTATACTTCTGACGGTCCAACATTTTATGTCACTTTGATTGAACCCACGTTTCTTATATCAATTGGTAACAATTTCATGGTTTTTATTATACTTCTTGGCTCTTATTTTCAGATTTTGCGCTTAATTTAACTCTTGAGTGCTTGCCTTAAATTTATGTACTTTGAGGATAAAATTGTTACAAACAATTAGTAATTGAACCAAAATTGATTTTTAGAATAATTGATACTGTAAACTACTATTTTTCGTTATAGGAGATTCAAGAAGTAGATCCAAGAAAGTGAAGGCCAAGATGACAAGTCAACAAGTCAACTAAGGAAATAGGAAAGTTCGTGAAGTCTAAAGATTTACTGAAGAGACCTTTCGGGAAAAGTTCGCTACGACAAAGATAATGTTTGCATCATGGCGAAAACTAAAGTTGAATTAATAAATCTTTTAGGAAAAGTTCGTCGGGGCAAATTCTTCCTCTTGTCACGATGAAACCTTTGAGTTGGAGCAGACCTGGATCATTTTCGACAAACTAACCTATTTTATTAAAAAGACATATTTTAGGCTAAGTTACAATGGGAGGAAGAGCCAACACTTCAGACACACACCATCATCTCATTCATCTCCATCTACGCATACCATCGTTCTCTTTTCCATACCACTTTTCTTCCATTTTTCCACCATCAGTTGCTACCATGGGTATCTCCAGTGGATTCTCAGTTATGAAGTCTCTTGGAGCTATGCGTGGCTAGAAACCTCTCTCCTTTTGAAGATGTAGCAATGGCTTGAATTTAACGGGCTTAAAAGGGGAGTATTTTAGTCCATATTTACCTATGATTTATGAACTCATAGGTTTACGATTTGTAATTTGTAGTTGAACATCCTTGATTAGAGTTTAATCAAATTTTTTTATATTCAATGTGTGGTTGGGATTTGTTGATGTAAAACTTTGAACTTAAATATATGAAGTCTCATATATGTCTATTTGTGATCTTGTTGAATCTCTTTTGTCTTGGATAGTTGTGTTTGATATTGAGTCAATTTGAGATCCCAAAATGACTTGTTGCATTGATTTACCCACTACACACACTAAGGGCATTTAACAAAGTCTTAAAAACTAGGGTTCATTGATTAAGACCTTGGACTTAAAGAGTTCTTTAAGGTTTACCCATTTGAAAATTAGTGATCCCCACTCCCATTGAAAATTGATTTTGAACTATAATAGCTAAAACTCATTTTCATAATGATACTATCACCATTTGATCATTGTCTTTATCTTCCTGTTTTCACATTCCAAAAAATCCAAAAATACATTTTTCTTATAATTCCTTTTAATTCAGTTAAGATTTCCAAAGAAAAAAAACCCCTTCCTTACCAATTTATCTTGCATTTCATGACATATAGGTTAGCTTAGGTCCATTTGTTTAGTTTCTGATTAAGTGAGATGACCAGGTTGCATCCTATATTGCAATCTTTGGATTATATTTTTGATTTGACCTTCAAGACTTGTTATTCATGAAGTGAATCACACGTTAGAACTATGTTTAAAATACGATATATAATTGCACAAGAAGGGGGGTTGAATTGTGTAATTCCCCTTTTTGAAATCTTTTAAAAATGTTTTGCTAAAGAACAAATTCTTTTCACAAAGACTTCTGTAAATCAGAATTAATTAAATCTTTGAAAAACTTGTTTAAAAAAAATTAAAGATAAAACTTTGAACTTCGAGAGAGATGAAAGTTGAGAGTAGTAGACATAGCAATTTTATCCTGGTTCACCCCAAACCGTGGGCTACGTCCAGTCCTCAGAA
>JANVCQ010000230.1:16910705-16921244 GCA_025531925.1 Erythroxylum plowmanianum
TAAACTCTTTATTTGAGTGAATGTTCCCTAATACATGTTTCAATTAATAATTCCAACATGCAGACACTAGATTAATACTCTGTAAAAGTCTATTCCGATCACATCAAGAATTATAATGAAACACATACAAATTCATCACCCATCAAGATTGTGGTTCATAATAAGCGAATTCTTAAGTTGTATGTTTTAAGATTAAAGTAACGGCCCACTTTATTTTTGAAAACATACTTAATTCCAAATTCATTTAATAGCTCCATTATATGAAACTCATCATTTCCTTGAAGTAAACTCCTTTCTTACACAGAGATAAATCGTAATACTATAATCTAAACCATAATCAAGCAACCAACTTGATTATTCAACTATTAATCCATTAATTTAGATTCTAATAATATACATGTTTCCCATGCATCTCTATGTATATGTGTATTACTTACAAAAGAATCTCGATACCTTATGACTAGATATATAATGCCCATTAAAACTAAACTCTTTTATTTTATTAATAATAAATATTTTCATTACAAAACTGTAACTAAAGAAGATTAAGGTACGTGTAAATACACTTGCTTTCTAGGGCACTATATTTATATAACTCCAACACTAAATGTTTTTGAAATTCATGGTTTAATATTCTTTCTTAATAATTATCAGTTACTAGTTATAATATAAGCATTGCCTCCTAATAGGACCAAATACAACAAACAATTCAGCGACATTCTTAGGAAGAACAAGTTATTGATGAGAGCCAGGCATATTTTGATGTAGTGGGTAGTAGGGACAGTCATGGAAGGATCTTCGGGCTAGGCTCATTTTGGAACACATGTTATTTCCAGTCCTCTATGCCTAGTACAACAGCATCTACTAGATAGCCGACAGTGGAACATATCCATTAGCTTGAGAGCATGGTGCAGACCTTGATGGATGTAATAACTAAGCTTCAAAATGACATGGAGTAGTTAAGGGGGAGAGATAGAGACTCAGACCATCCAGGCTCACCAGGACAATAGGATTGTTGTAGTCATTTGCTTTGAATTTTTGTACAATTTAATGTTTTTATTATTGGTTAAGAAATCTTTTTCCTTTATATGATCAAAAAATTTCTGTTTAAACAAAATCAATATATAAACAAATCAAAAAATTATGCATAGATAATTTATAGCTATTGAAATTGAAATCAAATTTGACGTAAAGATTTTGAAAACAATTGGCATTCAACAAGTCATTTACAGAGAGTTAAAGGTGACCTTAGCAAGTGTATAGGAGCTTAGAGCTCTATATTAAGAAATGGGGAACATGAATTGGGTTTTTTCCGACAGATATGCATCTCCCATTGATAAATTTATACATTTTCCTACACATTCACTGATGGTTTATCATAAGCTATTGAAAAAACCTATATCATCTACCAACGGTTATTAGCAAACTTTCGGTATACGTATATGTTTTTCCTGTTCATTCACCATCAGTTTATCATAAACCATAAGAAATACCTATATCATCTACTAACAGTTATTGGCAAACTATCGGTATATGTATACATTTTTAATGCACATATGCCGATGGTTAATCATTAACCATTGGTATCTATATAAGTTTTTCCTGCACATTCACCGACGGATAATCATAAACTGTCAGTATATGTATATGTTTTTCTTACACATTCACCGAAGGTTAATCATAAATCATTGATATATGTATACGTTTTTCCTGTATCTTCACCGACGATCAATCATAAGCCGCCTGTATATACACCAATGGAAACATTTATTTCTGTCGATAACTATATCAACGGAGAAGGATATCCATCGGAAAAATCAGAATCATCTACCAATGGTTTATCATAAACCATCTGTAACTACACCGAAGGAAACTTTTTCTGTCCACACAATTTACCGATGGGGTTTTAGCGATAGAAGTAGCCGTCAGTTAAAACTGTCAGGAAATTATATTACTGATGGAAAGTCAACATTTCCCATCGGTAAACATCCTTTTCTTATGGTGTTATACATCCCATGTAGCATTACTAACTTATAATGATCATATCTCTCAATTCGAATATCCAAAAATTTCATACTTTATAACATTGGAAAGCTAAAAAGATAATCTAAAATTCCAAGAAGACAACTTTGTCTAATTCAACCTAGATCAATACATTTTTTGTCTAGAATTTAGAACACACTTTTTACCCTTATGAAAAACTTGAAAATGCAATGTTTAACTTGGAAAGTCATGAGCATAACCATTTAACCACCAATATTATTTCATTAAACTCTCTAATCTCTACTCCTTTGACTCGTCACTTATTCTCAACGTTCATAAAAGTTTGATCTTTCATTTTCATAACATCTCACTTATACATAACAATAATTCATGTTCAAAATTAATCATCTTAAGTTGATAACTTCTTTAAGTATACCTAATTTCAACTCAACATCATCCATACACAATTGATATTTCATTAACATCATAAGAGAATAATTTACAAAGATTTAATGGCATTTCAAGCCACAATACATCATTTCACAAAATTCCCAAAATATAAAAGATACTTGAATGATAATTGCTCAAAATGCGACTATATCCTTGTTTTACATAAACTATTCCAAAATAAAACAAAATATGTAAATTCGGAGTGATGCCTTGACTCTATTTCACTCGATCTCTTACTCATCATCTGAATAGGGGGTCGAAGAAGGGGTGAGCTTAAAGCTCGTGTACAATAGTTTTATAATCGTTAACAAGCAAAAATCATTGAAATATTCATTCCCACTGTAAAACTCACTTTGAATCATGAAACACTTATTTCCCAATTCTCAATTTATCAAACAATTTATAAGCAAGCCAAATCATGCATTTAATAAACATGTCAACATATAAGCACATCAAAATGGTTTGGGAGGTTCATAAATAGAACAAACTAACACATTCTCACAAATTGGTCCTGTGTAGTCGAGAATGGAATGAACTAACACAATCCTATATAGTAGTTTTTGCATAGTTGTAAACATAAGGGAGTCCATGAAGGAGCTCCATGCCACTAGCGAGTAAGCAGGAGAAGCCTTTAGTTGAAGTGCACTTAACATATAAAATGGACCAAACCAAACCCACATAACTTGTATTTCATAACTTGTAAACTTCTCGCCCAAAATGACATTTTTTTTGAAAAGTGATTTCATAAACATAGTATCTTTTTTTCAAAAATTATTTTAGTACTCTTTTAATAAATCATCGATACAATAATCACATACCAAACACATAGAACTTTCTCGAGCATTCTAAGAGCAATAAATGCACATTTATAACACAATTGAAAATATTTAACTTTCTTGATTTGGAGGAAACATTAATGACTTATTACTCAATTATAAAAATGTAACCCACTTTGAATTCCTTTCTTAAAGCCTTGCTCAAAAATGCCTCTCCACATGCTCCTCTTGCCTCTCTTGATTTGCTTAACATTGACAAAATTCCCGAATTCAATAAAGTTGGAAAATTGAACACCCACAAAGCATATTCGATAAAATTGTTCCTAGAATACATAAACCCAAGCATTTTATAAACTCCATGGACTAAAACCCTTCCAAAAATCAAAAAGATTCAAAATGGGCTTACCTTTATTCTTCACTAAATGAAGAGTTTCTTGGCTCTAATGAAAGCTATTATCTTCCTCTTCCTTTTTCTCTTCTAGAACCACCTCAAAATCTCTCTTGAAAGCTAAGAAAGATCAACCCTAGCTTGGTTTTCTCTTCTTTTCTCTCCTCTCTTTCTTTTGTCGTGCTTCTCTCTTCTCTCTTCTTCTTACTCACATTTTTTATTCTTCTAATAACACAAAACACTCTTTTCTTGTTCCACTTATACCCTTAATGAATGTAAAAAGTCCAATTTTCCCCTTCCCTCATGCCTTATGTTCTTTATCCTTAAGTGACATACCTAAAATGCCCTTTAGGTTATACACTCTTAACACTAATTTAACTAACCCATACAATAAAATCATACTAACATTAACATAATAATTAACTCCATTAAATAATTCCATAAGGACCTCATAATTAATTTAAATCAAGCTTATTCATCAAGAAAAATTTTCAGGGGCCAACATTTCTCCCCCTCTTTTCATTCTCGAAATTCTTACCTGACTAATCTAAAGGCAGGGGTATCTCTCCTCTTATTAGCAATAATATCACCTCTAATTCAATAATCCAATCACGTAGTTGGATACTTTACATCAAACATAATGCATACACCCTCAATTGCATATTCTACATTTTATGTTTGTATCTCCATCAGGAATAAGACTTCAATACTCACTTCTAAATCATTACATATTCATTTTTAGTTTGTTCCTTGATTAATCATTCTTAAATTGAATCATCTAATCAACTTAACCTAATTTAGGAAAATTCTTCTTTGAAAGAAGATTTCTTGCTACTTTGATCAGTACCACTAAGGAATTTCTTATCAATCAACTGTCTTCATCATTACTTGTCAGCCATTCTTAGTACCTTAAAAAGATCAATTTCAACTATTCATAATATGTCAATAAGATCATTCTTTTCCATAACTTTTATGATTAGAATATCCTTTGCAATAAGTCTTAGTGAAGCGTTACGTAGATTCATTTACTCTTATACCTTGGTATATACCATTAGGATCATTGCATCTTATCTAGAGATGTATTTATGACAATTCACCAATTAATATCTTATGCTAAGGATACCTTTATCTGATTTAATTCTGACAACACTTCTCCTTTTTTCACCTATCCTCAATCGTGGGGACTATGCTATGATTGTGCCCTCCTTCTTTGTCCTCAAATTCATCACTCGTTGTAACATCATCAAGAATCTTAATATATCCTCAATTGATCATTATAAGCACTTTCATGTGTTACTCTAGTTCCTCTTAGACTTTAAACTATGGGAACTATGACTAACAAATATCCAATAAGTCATAGATTGTTTCCTATATCATCTCCATACATATAATACATATTTTCTCAATATTCTCATTTGTTATGGCCATCCCATTATCAGATATGCACTCACAATAACTATTCAGCTTAACTTTTTGAACTTCTATATATGTTGCTATCATTCATCTCATCTTCCAATTATCCTTTATTACATCTTATATATGTAAATTCGCAATCAATTCAAAATTATAAATGTATAATCATCATGAAATTATGATCTCAATTCCACTAACACATTCTTATAGTGGATCATAACTCTTGTCATATAAATCAAACAACCATTTCAGTTCTAAGTTCATTCTTATAAGATCAGAATAAAATTTTTTTTTTCATCCAACTTTGCTTATACAGCTTAAATATTGTCATTTCTACCATATATCTATTTTCCTCAATCAATCCACTATAATGTATTTACATCTATTTCACATTCAAGGATATATCACCACAGTACAATTTTGATGTCATATTTAATAATACATCCACTAATACAAATACGTTGAATCATTATCTGTTAGATTTACCCATATACTATTTCTTAGTTTTAAAATATCCACAAATTTCATTTTCCTATATCATGAAAGGGTATCAATTTTTTCATTAATTCTCTCAGCTCAAACTCTTAACAATTGCTCATGCATGTGACTCATACACATGCAACTCAAATTAAGGATCAGTTACTACTACATGTTAAGGCATGTCAGTCAAGAGTGTATATAACATGATACATATTTTAAAAAATGTCCATGTAAGACACTAAACTTGGAGTTGCTATGATAGCATAAGTTTAGTGTTGGACATCACCCCGCTCTCACGAGACGCACGCCCGACGTCCTAAATGACATTTGGACACACCTCCCACAAGGAGCAAGCCCACACCAGTCAGTCACTAAAATCAAACTCATTCTTTCAACTTCAGAACAGATTTTTGAAATCTTTGGATCAAAATTTCAAGATGATTTTTTTTAAAAAAAATTGTAGTTTAATGTCTCTAGTTCATTTTGAATTAAGAATGATCTCATTTGGAGCTCTACAAATCAAGATATCATCAAAATACCGAAGTATGTTCAGTAAAATATCCAGTTCATACTCTTCCAATAGATACCCTTATATTGATTCAATCAATCTCTTTTAAATCAATACCAAAAGCTAGAAACTTTATTGGAAAGATAGAGGAATTGTTAAGAAGCTATGGCTTCAAAAATCAAGTCATTTGGAAGTTAGATGACAAAGTTATGGCCAAAAGATTAAAAAAAAGTTTAGGTTTGGGAAAAACCTATGGGTCTCAATCGTGAAAAATCGCGGTCACGGTCGTGACATGCGAGCAATGTCACGATTGCGACAAGTCGTAATTGCGACTTCCCCCTTTTTTCTTCTTCCTCCCACCTGCTTTCATAAAAATGGAATAACTTTCAGTAGAGTTATTGGATTAAGGTCATTCTTAGATCATTTTGAGGAAGCCTTCTAGAACTACAACTTCTATGAAGACCTCAAAAAGATATTTTGCCTCCAAATTTCAAATTAATGTGGCTATCCTATATGTACATCCCATGCAACATTACTAACTTATAATGATCATATCTCTCAATTCCAATATCCAAAAATTTTATACTTTATATCATTGAAAAGCTAAAAAGATAATCTACAACTTCAAGAAGAAAACTTTATCTAATTCAACCTATATCAATACAGTTTTTCTCCATAAGTCATAACACACTTTTTACCCTTCTGAAAAACTTGAAAATGCAATGTTCAACTTAGAAAGCCATGAGCATAACTATTCAACCACCAATATTATTTCATTAAACTCTCTAATCTCTACTCATTTGACTCATCACTTACAACAAATTCTCATCATTCAAAAAAATCCATTCTTTCTTTTCCATAACATGTCACTTATACATAACAATAATTCATGTTCAAAATTCATCATCTCAAGTTAAAAACTTCTTCAAACATACCTAATTTCAACTCAACATAATCCATACACATTCATATTTCATTACATCATAAGATAAGAGTTTACAAAGCTTTAAGGGCATTTCAAGTGACAATACATCACTTTGCAAAATTTCCAAAGTACAAAAGATACTTGAATGATAATTGCTCAAAATGTGACTACAACCTTATTTTACATAAATTACTCCAAAACAATCCCACGTAGCGGTTTTTACGTAGTCGTAAACATGAGGGAGTCCATGAAGGAGCTTCATGCCACTAGCGGGCAAGTGGGAGAAGCCTTTAGACGAACTGCACTTGACATATAGAATGGACCAAACCAAACCTACATAACATGTATTTCATAACTTGTAAACTTGTTGCTCAATATGGCATTTTTTTCGAAAAATGATTTCATAATCATAGTATCTTTTTTTCAAAAATCATTTTCATAAATATCGATACAATAATCACATACCAAACACATAGCACTTTCTCAAGCATTCTAAGATCAATAAATGCACATTTATAACACAACTGAAAACATTTAACTTTCTTGATTTGGAAGAAACATTAATGACTTATTACTCAATTATAAAAATGTAATCCACCTTGAATTCCTTGCTTAAAAATGCCCCTCCTCATGCTCCTCTTGCCTCTCTTGATTTTCTTAACATTGACAAAATTCCCAAATTCAATAGGGTTGCAAAATTGAAAACCCACAAAGTATATTCAATAAAATTGATCCTAGAATAAATAAGCTTATGCATTTTCTAAACTCCATGGACTAAAACCATTCCAAAAATCAAAAAGATTCAAAATGGGCCTACCTTGATTCTACCAAATGAAGAGTTTCTTGGCTCTAATGAAAGCTGTTATCTTCCTCTTCCTTTTTCTCTTCTCACTCACATTTCCTCTTCTTCTAATAACACAAGACACTCTTTTATTTTTCCATTCATATCCTTAATTAATGTAAAAAGCCCATTTTGCCCCTTCCCTCATGCCTTATCTTCTTTATCCTTAAGTGACTTGCCCAAAATTCCCTTTAGGCTATACACTCTTAACACTTTAATTTAACTAACCCATGCAATAAAATCCTACTAACATTAACTTAATAATTAACTCCACAAAATAATTCCATAAGGATCTCATAATTAGTTTAAATTATGCATATTTATCAAGAAAAAAATTTCGGGGCCCAACAGTTTAGATATAGAGAAAGATTACATAAAGCAAGTTCCCTACTCAAGTGCAATTGGGAGTTTCATGTATTTCACGATATGTACAAGAAAAAAATTAACACACAATGTATACATTTGAAAGATCACTATGAAGTTGTTAAATAGGTTATATGATACTTAAAAGGTATAATTAATATTTTCTTGGTTTATGGTTTTGGTGATGCTACTAGTGGTATTGCCATTTATACTTATTCTAATTATAATGGAATCCCTTTATGAAGAGTTCCTTAACATGTTATATTTTTTGATGACAAAGTAACACTTCAGTATACAATTACTTTATCTGTAACATACCATTCCCATATTAAAAGCTAGAACCCAAAAATATGGTACATGTGAGATCAAACAGAGATAAAGAAAAAAATGCATTTTCATGCTCATACATATTGTTAGCATACATTGTATTTATATTTGAATTTTTGCACACATTAAAATGATGGTACATGCATTCATTGACTTTCCAGGTATAATTGATTATAAATGTGATTATGTGAGAATTGTGAATTAATTGTATTGAAAATCGATGTGGAGAATATATATATTGATTTAAAATTTTTGATGAATTTTGGAGAAAATTTCTAAAAATGTTGAGTATTATTAGACTAGGAAAAAATGCCATTTGTCGAGTAAATTGATATAAGGAAATAGAAATGAAAAACTAATGATGTTGGAGAATTTTTAAAAATGATTTTAGAAATTATTGAGAAAATGACTTTGAAAATTTAGAGATGGTTGAACTAGCTTAATAAGAGAAACTAGTTTGAAGCATTAGGGATTGGACCAATGGATAAATGACATGTGTCACTTATCTTGTTTAAGTTGTATTATACAATTCTATTTAAAAGACCCAGTTACCGTGTGGATCTTGTCTCTTCTTTGAGATTTTCCTTTATTTTCTAGAAGCATCATTCTTTTAGAAAAATCTCTCACCCTCACAAAGAAAGTTTTGCTCTCAGTTTTCACTCACCATCTCTTCTTGTTATCCTCTTCACTATAACTAAAATACCTAACCCTACAACTCTTGACTGTTCATGATCGGGTATTATCAAGGAGCTAGGGTTTATATGATCGAAGGTTTTAGAGCTTTAGACAAGTAAGCATTTTAATGGTTTTTCATTATTGCATAAGACGAAACATGCATCATGTTAGTTATACATTGAAGTTATAAAATGAAAAGGTACATGTGCTAAAAACGTGAGTGAAAAACCATAGTAAATAACATGTCTTGATTTTTCAGATTTGATGATAAAAATGTTATAAGATGGTGTTAAAATAATTTTTGGAGTTGAAACATCTTAGAAAACTTGTATAACTTGGTGCAAAAACTTTTTGAAGAAAACAGAAATGAGGACTCTATTTTCACTGTGTATATGTATATGCATATACATGAGTTTTGCGCATTTTAGAGATGAACAAAAGAATGACTTTAGAGTGGAAGAATAGTTGTAAGATGGTGTTCTAATATGAGAATGAATGATTTAAAATGAAAGTTTGAGGAATAAGTGAAGAAAATGCAGAAGTTCATAATGCAGAAAATGTGAAGATAATATGCGTGAGTGTGATTTTCTTTTTTTTATGATTATGAAAAATGATAGATTTTGATTTTGTTGTGATAATTTGAGCTGAAATGAAATAGAAATGAAGAGGAAATAAGCTATAAGTGATAGAGTAAGCAAAAAAGATGAATTAAGATGAAAATGATGATGAAGAGTGCTAGAAAATATATAGATGTAGTGTTTTCACTGAACATGCATCTGTATTTTAGTCATAACTTGATTTATAGGCATTTAAATGGGATAGTTTTAAGTTTATATTAAACTAGAGACAAATGTCTATATTTTTCATGCAGAAATCAAAATTTAATTTTGTCTCTATGAGTTCCAAACTTTAGCTCGAATTTGCATTTGTGGATTCTATTGTGGTTTGGAATAGTCTATAGTGTTTTGAGCATAACTTGCATAATATCTAACCAAATTTCATGAATATATTTCATTTCAAAATTAAAACATAAATGAGCAATTGTTTAGAAGAGTGTTTTGCCTAAATCCTTCATATTCTTTATCAAAATCACCATGAAAGATTGCCCCAAAGGTTTGTTTTTGACATGATTCGCCTTTTTGGGCCGTGTTGGCACTAGGGAATGGGTAGGCTTAATGCCACCAAAACCTGTAGTAAGCTGAACTGTTCTATATTCTACTAAAAATCTGGCATAACCTACTCATTTTTCAGATTAATCCTTAACCTGCTTAATAGATTGTAAGAAGTAAGGATCCAACTCTGCAATTATCATATACATTAACTACTTATCATCAACTGACATCATTCTCAACAACATAACAAATCCATACATGTTTCATGTACATATGATTATGACAAACCATGGAGCAG
>JANVCQ010000230.1:16942011-16956524 GCA_025531925.1 Erythroxylum plowmanianum
CAAGTAAGTTATGCTTTAAATGTCATGGGTATGGTTAAATGAAGCTAGATTGATGAGTAAATGAAGATTGATTACTTAATTATGTAATTTTCAGGTATGTGTCATGGGTGATGTAAATGTCTTGTTTTTGTAGTTGTGAATGATCATTAATGACCCATAAATTGTTATAGAGATGTTTTGGAAGTTGGATGATCCATATAATGTGTTTGGATGAGTGAACTAAATTGATGAATGAATGGACATATGGATGTTCTGTTTTTGGGTTAATGATCAAATATAGATCATGAATGGGTCTGTAAATGTTATTAAGTTGAAATGGAGTAGAGAATGGAGAGTGAATGAAGTGGAAAGGGATGATTTTTGTACAAGTTATGTTAGGTGTAAAATTTGGAAAATTGGAAGATGATTGACTGGAAAATTGTTTACTAAGTATGCTTTAGTATTATAGCCATAACTTTCTCTCTAGTTATCCAAATGAGATGATTATTGATTTGGATTAAAGTAGAGACATATGGCTACATTGTTCATGAAGAAGTCAAATTTAAATTCAGTCTTAAGGAGTATCAAAATCTGACCTGAAGTTAAAAAAATTGAGTTTGCATCTGTGGAAGTTCGACGCGGTAAACTTTTGGAAATTCACCGTGGCAAACTTGAAGGCTTTAAGTAGGATTTCTTTTGGGAAAAGTTCGCCGCGGTGAACATGTGATAATTACACGAGAATTCTTCTCTAGACGAGTTCGCCGCAGCGAACTTTTTCTACACTAAACATAGTTCAGTATTTTTGGCATATATTTTACTGTAGTTATCCAAATGGACTTATTTTTTATTTGGAGTAAACTAAAGACATAGCATACAAATTGTATGAAGATATTGAATTCTACATCAGTCTGTAATAATTTCAAATTCTGGATGGAAGTTGAATGCAGGGCACTGTCTCAGTATAAGAACATTCCAAAGATGTTTTTGGTATAACTTTCACATTACTGAGACAAATGGAGTGATTTTGATGTCAATAGAAACATAAGACATAGAGGAACACATTTCTAGAATAGAGTATGATCAAATTACATCAGTTCCACTTTCTAATTGAATGTGAACAATAGACCCGAAAGTGTGACTTGGATAAATCTAAAGTGAGTTAATGAGAAAGGAATAGAGATTTTAATGGTTTTAGTGAGGCATAAACCTAAGTATAAATATTACTTAGATGAGTTTTGATATAATACTGATAATGTGATGAGAATAAGGGAAAGATACCCGAGATTGTCATGAACATGCATTGTACATATTTTATATACACACTTGTGCATAAGGGAATGCTTGTAATTTTGCAATTATTGATGTGTGTACATCGTGTGTTTGGCATATTGACGTGGAGGATAAATGTCTGCATTCAAACGTTTCCAAATCATTGAAGCTAGTGTGAATCTGGAACGTACTGTGAGTAGACCTAGATGGTCTCATTTTACTGTTTGCTTTGTTTGACTTTTTGATATAGATTGATTTCTGAATGATTATGTGAAAGTGTTTGACTGTGTTGGTTTTCGGACAAGAGGTCTGACGAATGTGTTGTATGAAAGAAATATTGAAGTGCTCATTGTATGTAAATGAGATGAAATAAGTGTGCATAATATGATTGCTAAATGTTAGACCACAGTCTGATGACAAGTGTGTTTTTGAATGTGTATTTGCATATGAATGAAAGAGTGATTCTTAGCTTTAATGTTGAATGCTGGACTAAGATCCGATGTTATGGGAATGTGAGTGAATAGGAATATGCAAATGTAATTGATGCATTCCATGTCATGAATGCATGAAACATAATGGATGTTGTGACCAAAGTAGCCACCGATCAGAGCTTAAAGTTCAACGAGTGAAAATGAGCCTCGAGCTCAAAAGTGATTCAGAGTCTCAAGCTCAACGTTTAATGAGCCCTATATAGGATAGTTATCAATGAGCCCTATATGAGACAGTTATCAATGAGCCCTATAAGGGACAGTTTAGGCACTCGGTCACAACAAGGTAACAAATGGAAAGTGGGTCTCATGTGCACTACATATGCATAATATGAATGATCAAATTGCATTGAATGTGAAATGATGTGAATGTGAATTATGTGTTATGTGATTGGGTGAGCCATCGATGATAGTCACTCATTGAGTTTGCAAAACTCACCCAAAATTTGCAAATATTTTTCAGGATCGGAAGAATATCCCGTTGGGCAAACGGGAGTATACCTATAGCATTCAAGTGAAGGAGATAGGTCAGGATTAGTTCGCGTCTGCATTGCATTTCATTATTTTGTATTGAATTGTATTTTCTGCAACTTTTTGTATAAATTTGTATTCTGAAATGACTAAATTGCTTTGTATTTGTGAAAAGGCCCAAATGGCTATTGAAATTTTAATGATTGTATTGATGTGATTAAATAAGTTTATGATTAAAATGGGTCGTTTCGATTATTGATTTCTGCATACGCGTGTTTAAATTTTGAAAATTTTGTACTTAGTTTCAAGTGTTTGACTGACAGAGTGTGTTAGCACACCACCCTCGCGGGGCACGGACTCAGATATCATCCACGATGTCAGGTTCGGGTCTTACAGGAGTGGGGTGCTACACTAAACGTGGTTTAATTAATGAAAGTTTAGCTTTCTTGTGACATAAGGGTTTAGGTCTTATTTTCAAAGAAAGACTAAAGAATGAAATTTTACCATATTTCGACTTTATTGATTTTGGTGTGTGTGTGAGTTGCATTAAGGGAAAGCAAACTAAACATACAAAAAAGGAGTCACAAAAAGCACACAACTTCTTGAAATTATACACACTGATATATGTAGGCTTTTGATGTTCTGCCTTTTAGTGGAGAAAATTATTTCATCACCTTTATTGATGAATTTTCACATTATGGATATGTCTATTTATTGCATGAGAAGACTTAAGAAAAATAATGGGTTAGAGGTATTTATTCATGAGGTGGAAAGGAAATTAAATAAAGAGGTAAAAATTGTCAAATTTGATCAAGCCAATGAATGGCAAATATAATGAGTCATAACAAGGCCCAAGTCTATTTACCAAATTTCTTTAAAAGCATGGTATATATACTCAATACATAATGTCAGGTACACCACAACAAAATAATGTGACAAAAAGGCATAATCATACGTTAATGGATATAGTTAGGAGTATGTTAAGTAATTCGTCTTTACCCTCATCATTTTGGATGCATGCATTGAGGTCCATTATTTACTTGTTAAATAGGGTTCCTAATAAGGCAGTTCCAAAGACTCCTTTTGAACTGTGGACTGGAAGGAAACCTATCCTAAGACACCTACATGTTTGGAGTTACTCGACGGAAGTAAGAATTTATAATCCACATGAAAATAAATTTGATGCAAGAATAATTAATGGATTTTTTATTAGTTATCCCAAAAAAGTCCAAAGGGTATAGATTTTATTGTCCTAATCATATAACAAAAATTGTTGAAGTTGGAAAACCTAGGTTCATTTAAAATGGTGAAACCAGCAAGAGTGTTGTAAGACCACGTAATGGAGTTATTAAAGAAATAAAAGTTCAAGTTCCCCTACCAACTTCTTCAATACATGTTACTCTTATGCTTGTAGAATAGTTTGAAAATTTACAAGAGCAACAAATAAATGATCAAAAACTTCATGAAGAGCCTATAGTTAATGAACCTATTGAACCTGTAATTAATGTTCCAATTGTAGAAAAACCACAAGAAATAGAATTAAGATCTCAAAGACTTAGAAAACTAGTTGTTTCTAATGATTATATAGTATATCTACAAGAGTTAGAATTTGACTTAGACAATAAGGATGATCCAATTTTGTTTTCACAAGCCATTGAAAGTGTTAATTCTACTAAATGGATTGATGTTACGAAAGAAAAATTGAAGTCTATGGAGTATAATGAAGTTTAGAATTTAGTCAAGTTGCCTAAAGGTTGTAAGAGAGTCAAATGTAAATGGCTTTTTAAGACCAAATATGACTATTATGGCAATATTGAAAGACACAAAGATAAACTTATTGCTAAAGATTATACTCAAAAAGGTGGCATTGATATAAGGATACTTTTTCACCTTTTTCAAAGAAATACTCCTTAAGATTTATTATGGCACTGATGACTCATTATGATTTAGAGTTGCATCAAATAGATATGAAAACAACCTTTTTTAATGGTAATTTAAAGGAAGACGTGTATATGAATCAACCTAAAGGCTTTTCAGTTGAAGGAAAGGAAGACATGGTGTGTAAACTTAAGTGAGTCTCCCGAAAATGGTATCTTAAGTTCAATGATACTATTACCTCCTTTGGATTTAAGAAAACATGGTTTATCAGTTTATATATGTAAAAATCAGTGGGAGTAAGTTCATATTTTTGGTACTTTTTATGATATCTTATTAGCTACTAATGATCTTGGTTTAATGCAAAATACTAACAAATTTCTCTCTAAAAATTTTGAAATCAAAGATATGGGAGAAGCTAATTATGTGATAGGAATTGAAATATTCCATGATAGATCACAAGGGTTATTAGGCTTATCTCATAAAGCTTATATTAATAAGGTTTTTGAGGGATTTGGCATGAAAATTGTTCTGCAAGTGTAGTTCCAATTCAAAAAGGAGACAAGTTTAGTCTTAATCAATGTCCAAAAAATGAATTGGAACATAAGCAAATGGAAAATATTCCTTATGCATCAATTGTTGGAAGCCTATGTATGCTCAAACTTGCATTAAAACAGACATTAGCTTTGTTATCAGCATGCTAGGCATATATTAAAGTAATCGTGAATTGGAACATTGAAAAGCTGCAAAGAAAGATTTGAGAGATCTACAAGGTACTAAAGATCATATGCTCAGTTATAGGAGATTCAATCATTTGGAAGTGATTGGATATTCATATTCAAATGGTTGCATTTATACCTTAAAGTCCATTTTTGGCTACCTTTTCTTATTAGCTAGAGGAACTATTTCTTAGAAAATGTGAAGTAATCTATCATTGTTGCTTCCATTATAGAAGCTAAATTTGTAATATGTTTTAAAGCTATAATTCAAGGATTATGGTTGCAGAGCATTTTTTTGGGACTTGGTGTTGTCGATAGTATTTCCAAGCCACTAAAATTTAATGTGACAATTCTGCAATAGTTTTCCTTCAAATAACGACAAGTATTCAAAAGGTGCTAAATATATAGAATTAAAATGCTTGTTTGTTAAAGAAGAAGTTTAGAAATAAACAACTTCAATTCAACGTATTAGCACCAATTATATGATTGCGTATCCTTTGAGGAAAGGATTGGCACCGAAAATATTTAACGAAAATGTTGAAAGAATGTGTATTATGGGATACCATTTTTAAGATTTATAACATTTGTATTTTGACACTATAAGCTCACTTATGTTTATGTTTCTATTAATCTTATTTTATAGTATACATTTATGAATAAATTATGTCGATAGGATTTGTCTTTAAATAAGACATTATTGTTAGACCATTAATGTGTTTCTTATTTATGAATATAATCAACATTAAAGAATTTAACAAAGATTATACGCAGAATGTTTATTTATTATTAAACCATGATATGACGTATTTTTAATTAATGAGCCAAGTAGGAGAATGTAAAACCTAAATATAATATATGGCTCCTTAATAATTACGGTTTTAATAATATTAAGTGTTAAATTCTAATTAGTCAATTTGTTTAAGTAAGATAAGGTTTTATTTTTAAACTTACCGTTTGATGGGAACAATTAAGATATCCTTATTTCATAGAAAATGGTCCTCTCTATTTGACAGACCCCTATCTTGTAATGACTAGACGACCTGCCCGACACTCCACGGTAGCTCTCCAGTCGATATCCAAGTCAACTAGAAAGTTCCCTTGAAGTTAAGCCTATTGCCCTTGTTAAGGAAATGCTTCAATTCACAATAATAAATGTAAACAATGGAGTTTTGTTTTCAGTTTATTAAAAATTTCAACAACATAATGACTATATTTTAACATCCCAAAAATTTCAAAGTCCCTGTAAAAGTTCAAAACACTTCTATTATCACATCAATATCTCAACTCCAAAATCGTGGACTTCAAATCCACTCACATACAGTCTCAAATAGTTACATCAATAAACTTTGAAAAGCTAAAACAAAATCATGCATTTCATTCAAAAAAACCTTTATATACGTCCATTCTTTAAACAAATGTACTTCCCAAAACATGTACAAAGATATGTGGTAATTCTCAAAATTTTGTGCAAGGTAAAATAAAAATGCCTATACAACATCACTTGACAAAGTTGACTATTTGCAAGGTGGAGTCCCTGCTATTGAAGCCCCTGAGCATGCACCTGGGAGGTTTTATCTAAAAATAGAAAATAAAGGGAGAGTTAAACGAACTCAGTGAGTGTTATTGGTTTCCAATAAGAAAAACATTTATACAAACATTAACCTTCATAAAAGGAAACAATTTCTTTTCTTTTCAAGTAATAATCAATGCTATTACAAAACATATTCTTTTCTTTTCATAAGATCAATGCATACGCAAAACAAAACATATATATTTTTCTGAGATCAAGTTCTACTTTTCTTCTAAAGTAAATAATGATGGCAAACAATACTTTCATGAACTTTCTTCTTAAAAGATAGCTTAACACTAATTTTCTTTGTCATACGGTACCCTTAAGTGTAAGACCACAGAGATGGTTCTGCATCAATTACTTGTGCCTAGTTAACCTCTATAAATTGATTATTATGAAGCTTGTTCTACATCACTTACCTAAAACAATGCTAACACTACATATAAATTAGTGGTTACGGAGTTGAGTTTACATCGCTTACCCATAACAGTGCTAGCACAATATATACTCCCTACGTGCAGAAGGCAACTCACAGGACGTACTGATAGACACAACACCACCCATGTTAGTGATAGACGCCCCCTAAACAATGCCATGCATGTTAGGACATACTATAATCAATATAATCATATGTATAAAGACCTAACGACGTACTATAGGCTAAATCATAATTAATACATGAGCGTGCCTCATTTTAATTCCAATTAAAAACATATTCAAAATCCATTTCTATGTCAATTCAAAGCATATGCAAATTTCAATTCAAAGCATATGTACATCTCATTAGTTTCCAAGTGCATTCAAACCTCAATTCAATGCTAAATTAAAGCATATGTAAATCTCATGAAGTTTAACTTTTAAATTCAAGTAGTAACACCAATGGAATTATTCATAAACATACTTTTCACAGTAACTTAAAACCCATCTTTACAAAATCAATTTGAAGGTACGCTCATTGTTTATCATTTATCTTTAACCACCTTCTATGTTCGGTGCTTTTCCTTTATTAGTCCCGAGTCTACGATTATAAGAAAACTTTATAGTCTTACTTAGCTATAAGGGAGACCCCTGAAAGGTTCCTAAAACCTCCCAAGTATATCCATAACTTACCACCTTATTTTACAAATTTTATAACAAAGGACTTAGCCAAAATCTTAGCATTCAGTGAGATTAAAATTCTGTTTTCTTTTCATTCAACCATTGAACAACTTCCATGATTTATACATGTTGTCTTCTTTCCATTTAAATAACGTACATAGTATATACCTACTGTTTTCCTTACATTGAACCACTGAATTATGTATAATATACATATTGCCATTGAATAGCCATTAAGCCACATATATAGCATCTACATGCTTCCAATTAATATCCATTGAATAACATTCATAAGACATGGATACACATGTTGTTTTCTTCTCCATTTACCATGTTATTTTTCTCTTCATTTAACCATGCCTCCACTTGTTCCTTAATTTTCACATATCAAATGTTCAAATTAGGTTTTTAAGTCTTATAGAAATTTGTCCTATGTATCTAGTTTCCGTATCATCAAAAATTATGTCATTTCACCTTCTAAATTATGAAACATGTATCAAATATCACAAGTTGCTTCAACACAAGCATAGCATCAGGTTACCATAATCAATCTCAATTTTCAATATCATTTAGCTAGACTTAGTCTAGGTCTCTTCTCTACTTTTTTAGTACTATGTCTTAGCTTTTATTTACAATCAGAATCACCCAATTTAGAGTTCTGTAGACTAAGTTATGGCCAAAACACTAGGAACGTTCAAGGAAATCGAGAATCCTAATATAGAATTTCACTAAACATAGTTAAGAAAAGTTACCACTTTCTTCAAATCATGCTCAAACATTCACGCAATTCATAAGGAAATTCATGTTTCCAGCTTAAGCATTCATGTGACCAGCTAAAGAGGATGGATAAGAGTGGTTTAACATACCTAAATGGTAACGTGCTGCCCATCTTTTCCCTTCATGTAGTTAGTGTTGATGGACGTGTTGTCCATGGTTAGAGGCTTACACAACTTGCTGAATTTATTTCCCAAAGGCAGTAACTTGGAAGACCTATGCGTGAAGGAAGCAGTTTCAGTTAATTAACATCAATTTTGGTCTAAGGAATAAGTGAAGCTTCGGTGGAATGAAGGTGGAACAACTCCTCTATCATCTTGTATAAGCTACACATTGTTGGAAGTTGTCCAACACATTGCTAGCTTAATTTCCAATGGTTGTCCTTTTTATTATCTACTATTAATTTCTTTTATGATCCACGGCAATGCTTGTCTCCCACATATAACAAATTGTTCTAATTTTGTCTCACCAAAATGACACATGTCCACACCATGAATTAGTCTCTTGTGTAATGAATTTTATTTCCTTCACATCTACTCCTTCATAAACGTGACAACATAAGATTTTCATGTATTCTTGTTTCAAAATAATGAGAACTTCTTCATATATGTGACAGCTGCCACTTAAGCTTCATTTACATGTACATGTATTATTTCTTGTCCAAAATAATTAAATGGCTTAAGAAAAATTTGTCCAATTTCGATAGAAATTTCTTGTCCACTTAATAACATGTTACACCTAAATATATCAACATATAAGTTGGATCGATTTACTTTAAATATCCTAACTATGACTAATTCTTATGTCCTTATGTTTCAACCCAAGAATGCTTCAAATTTACACCACAATAATTTAAAACAAGGTCAATCTTGATCTATCATAAATCTATCCTATTGAATTTATTTTTGGTCCATTTACATACCAATTAACTCCAATATTTTTCGACATTCATTTGACTTTTAAGGTTGGGTTCCTAATTCACCTTTCGGAGAAAATAAAATTTACATTCACCCGAAACATCATTCACACAAGATAAAATGTTATAGACACATGAAAAGAAAAGTTTGGGATTTTATACTCTCGTCCACACACCTCTCTTTACGTTTTCACCATCAAAAAGCAGGATTATTGAGGGAAAGAGTAGAGAAATCAAGTTTCTCTATATTCAATCATTTGGAAGGGTTTTTCTCAAATTATGATTAAACCAAACTCATAAATCAACGTATGTAATTCCTATTTTATATTTTAGTGCAAAACATAAAATTTTGAGATTTCGATTATAGGACTATTGCAATTATGTCTATGCAGTAAAGTATGCTTACATTTATTGTAAACAAGAACTCAACACATTTTGTTAACTTGCACAACTAATCCTATTTGCTCTTCTCTATATTTTATATTCCAAAGTTGTCTTCTTCCCACAATTGGTGCTTCTCATCCCTAAGTACTTTCTTTCCTAGCAAAGAAAGGATCCCATTCATGTTTTCCTATTGTCCCAAACAAGCGTTTCTTCCAGGTGAATTCTTCCCATTCATCATCAGATACGTTTACTCCCTTTTCAATATCTTTCCTAATCCTATCAATTCTTACAAGAACTCCATCAATTGTGATGTCAAATGCATCTTCAAGGTTTTCTAGACGAGATGCTGGATCTGCATATATCACTCCTGGAATCAGCTTTATCACCATCTCTCTCATCGCCATTATCTTTGTCTTCGTTATTCGAGACAGCAAACTCTCAATTCTCACTTTCTGATCCCTGACCTTTTTGGCAGATATGAACACCGAATATTGATTATGATCCTTAGGGAAATACCATATATATTGAACATAACCTGAACCTGGATGAAAGAAAACCGGTATACAACCAGCCAAAATTGAGTCAAATATTGATCGCCTAGTCATGGAGTCACCGGGGGGCTGCAAGCAAAATACAGAGCTTTGAAACAGTTTGATCACGTAAGTTGGTTCGTAGCATTTTCTTGAACCTGAAGTGCAGTCTAACAGCCGGCATTTCTTCTTTGCAGCCTGACATTGCTTGATAATCTCGCCTCGGATTGAGTCTGTCATGTTTGGTCTTTGAGCACCCGCGAAAGAAAACAAAATCCTCCTTTTTGATCTCCTCATCTTGTTTTGCCATTGAAGCACTTGTTCATCGGTTGCAGGGTGGAAATAGGTTGGGTAAGGTATAGCAAAGTCGTTCTTGTGCCATGGACTGGCCTCAATAGTTAGCACAGTCATATTTCTTGATTCAGGTAACAGCATAAGCCTGTTACCCCAATCATTGTTCCAATTTTTCAATCTCCTGAAGTCCCAAGTGATCCTACCTGCAACCATGAAATGGTCTCTACCCCATAATTTTTTCCACTCAGGCCTTTTTCTAAGCCACTTGACAAGACTATTGGAGTCACGGTCTCTCATGGATCTATCAGAATGCCATAAATAGCGACCAATGTCGAGTCCAGCGTAGTATGGCACAAAGATTGCTGAAGCTAATGAAGAGTCATTGGTCAAGCAGTTGTATTGCTTCATTCTGTTATGGAAAATGACTTCTAGCGTGAACTGGTTTGTCTCAAACCAACCAATGTCTGAGAGCTCTCTTTCAGAATTGTTAAGCATGGGCCCAAGACCGTTGTTCGATACATACGGGCACATATTGTACCACTCATTAAGTGACTTGCAATTCTTGAGCAAATCGTCATTGAATCGGCTTGGAAGATCATAGATGTAAATATATCTTCCAGAACACGATTCAGAATCTGAAGTAGAATTGGATTCAATGACTGCCGTTTTCCCCAGACCTGTTTGTTTAACCGATTCCATATCAGGTTTCTCTTTTACCACCATTTGATCTCGTTGATCTGGTTGTGAATTTTTATAGGTCTTGGATGCTTCTTCAAGATACTTATCCCAATCACCACCAATAAAGAAATTATCAATTGCATTACCTGTTGCAGAGACATGCAGAGCAGACCTTGTTTCTTTAACTTGAGATTCAACAATGTGGCCACTATTGCTTGCATGGTCTTCGTCAACTTTCAAAGCCGAAAGGTACATGTAAATCAACAAGAACCATAACAAACACGAAGCTAACATCAGGTACCAGAACTTTCTGCGACCCTTTCCAATGACAGATTCCATTGCACCGCGATCCTGCATGCACCAGAAGACAGGAAGTTGTTTAAGAGACGAGACTCAGAAGCTTCGTTCTAAAACATGTCAGGAAAGATCAGAATAGTTGGTTTCAGAAGCAAGAAAGAAATGAAAATTTGGGGGTTTTAAGGACCTTAAAATAAAAAGATAAACAATGAAGGGAGAAGTACAAAGACAGAGAGGCAGATAATGAGAAACAAATGGTAGCGTTGAAGAATTCAAGGGCTTTGATCCAACAAAGCGATCAAGAAAGAAACTTTCTACATATTCGGTAGCCTGTATCTTAGTAGAAGATTAATTAATCAGTTATATGATAGGATTTAATTGCTGTTCCATCATAAAGTCTACTTTGCATAATGCGTAATCGAGCGTACCAGCCGCGATTCTTTGGAATTTCGGAGTGGGGTCTAATAGAACAATGGTTTATTTATTGCGGAGTTTATCTGTCTCACGTATTCAAGTAGTTCCAAACTTCTTTTTGTGTTCGTGACTAGTTTACCAATGGCAGTGAGGAAAATTTTCAATGTACGAATTCTAACCTTTTCCATCGTCACAACATATTTTCAATTTTTTATTACAGGAGTTGTACGGCTGGATTGGATTGGCGAAACTGGATTTAATCCAATATCAGCTGTTTTAATATATATAATTTTAAATTTAAGAATCATAACTAATCCAGTGGATTGAATTGGCTCTCTTGCCGACTCTAGTAAAGTGATAAAAATTAATCTATTTCCGTCCCAAAATCACATATAAGAAAATAATTTAACCTTTGGACTTAAAATTTTAAAAAAAACCTCCAAATGTGGGATTACAACACATAAAATTTTACATTTTTATTAATTTAAAGGTCATTTATTTAATAAACTACCAATGCAGTAAATACAGATCTAACCATTTAAAATGTGTATTTTAGGCCAAAAGTATGACTTATATTTCAATATTCTGTTAGTCTATATCCTACAGTCAATCGATTAGTTGTAGTTTAATGATAAAATATTTAAATGCTTTTTTTTTCTTGTACATATTTAGATGTATATGATAAAGTTCATTGGATAATTATACATTACAAATGAAATTATAATTACAAGATTCACATGGCATTTATGTATTATCCCTAGATTATTACTAGTTATAATTATATTAAGATTGGACATTAATAGAATGTAAAAAGGTTAACACACATTATGTTTTTCTTTCGAAAGAAATAGTCAATCTCATAGGCTAAAGTATAGAGATAATTAAACAAACGTATTAATGCTTGTTAGAAAGAGAACAAGTTTGCTGAACATGTTAAAGTAAAGGTGAACAGAGAAAGGAATGAAAGAAATTGTATTCATTCACTTAACTTTTACAATTACATCAATGCAGAACTATATACACAAGACTATGTAACTAATCTCCTAACTAATTACAAGGAGCCTAACTAATTATGTACAGCCTGTCATGTGAGAGTACAAATATGACTACAACAATTTAATCATTCTCAACATGCCCCCTCAAGTTAGGAGGTGAAAAAATATCTTTCATTCCTAACTTGACAGTAAGATATTTGTGCTGTGGAATACTTAAACCTTTTGTAAGAAGATTTGCAACTTGTTCATTGGTTGAAATGTGCTTGGTCTAGATGTGCCCCCTCTGAATTTTCTCTCTAATGAAATGACAGTCAATTTCAATATGCTTTGTCCTCTCATGGTACACAGGGTTTGCTGCTACTTGAATGGCAGCCTGACTATCACAGTATAGAATCATAGGCTGAGATAGTCTAATACCTAACTCATCTAACAATCCTTTTAACCACATCAGCTCTGCTACTGTACTTGCCATGCTTCTATACTCGGCCTCCGCAGATGATCGAGACACAATGTTTTGCTTCTTTGACTTCCAAGAAATCAAAGAATTTCCCAACTTCACACAATAGCCTATAATAGACTTCCTTGTAATTGAGCAAGATGCCCAATCTGAGTCACAAAGAGCTGTTATATCTGGTGTTCCTGATGCAGACAAGAAAATTCCCTGCCCTGGATTCTTCTTGATGTATGTAACAATTCTTAAAGCAGCTTCATAATGAGATTTTTTAGGCCTTTGCATAAACTGACTGAGGTGTTGAACTCCAAAAGCAATGTCAGGTCTGGTGTTTGTCAAATATAAGAGCCTCCCAATCAATCTTTGATAAATACTTGCATCTTCTAGTTCACTGTCATCCTGCTGCAAATGTAAAGCTTCATCATAATCAGCACTTGTCATTTTCAAATTTTGTTCCAGAGGAGTGTTTGCTGGTTTTGCATTTCCCAACCCTACATCTTCAATCAACTCTAGGGCATATTTTCTTTGATTCATGACAATGCCAGCAGATGATCTTGCAATTTCTATACCAAGAAAACACTTGAGATTTCCCAAGTCTTTCATCTTGAAGTGTGTATACTTCTTCATGAAGATCCCCTTGAAGGAAAGCATTGTAGACATCAAGTTGAAAGATAGGTCAGTTACATAAAGCTGCAAAAGCAACAACAACCCGAACTGTGACTTGCTTTGCAACAGGGGAAAATGTATCCTGATAATCAACTCCTTCCCGTTGACTGTACCCCTTGGCAACTAATCTGGCTTTATACCTCTCAATTGTGCCATCCGAGTTGTGCTTAATTTTGAAGACCCATTTGCAGCCAATGGGAGTCTTGCCTTGGGGTAAAGGGACAACCTTCCATGTGCCGTTTGCCTCCAAAGCCTTAATTTCCTGTTGCATAGCAGCTTGCCAACAATCATGTTTAATTGCCTCTTGATAAGAGTGAAGTTCAATGTTATGAGAAATGGAAGCAGCTAGGCATTGAGTATGAGGTGGAAGATGGTGATATGAAATGAAGTTTGAAAGTGAATACTGACCTTTGGTAACCATTGAAGAGGATGAAGGGGATGAGTTGAAGCCAGTGTAATCTGCCATCCAAATTGGTGGTTTTACGGTTCTGGTACTTCTCCTTAACGGTTGTGGAGGTGAGAGATGAGATGGATGAGAGTGTGATGAAGCTGAAGGTAAAGTTGAAGGTTCTGAGTCTCATCCAGAGGGAGATGACAGTGAGTGAGTATGAGCGTCGGTTCACCCAGTTGGCGAGGTATGCTTCG
>JANVCQ010000230.1:16981881-16993587 GCA_025531925.1 Erythroxylum plowmanianum
TTTCTGTACTTAGGACGCGGACAATTATCTTTGTTCTGTCCACCGCAACCAAACATCTCCCTGTCTTCAATTCTTGTCCTGTCCTGTCCTGTCATGTTTCGTCTCGTCTTGTTTTTGCATGCTGAAGACGCTAACCAAACGCAGCGTAAGTCTGTTTTACCCGAAACATGGTTTGGGAAGAAACCAAAAAGAGAGAGAGACGTGGATTGATGTTTTTCTCTCCGGCAACAATTGACGTGGACGGTGGTCACCGCTGTAATATATTTACTATCCGAGCAAAACCCACCAAAGTAGAGAGTCTCCAGGAACCTAGCGTGATCCTCAACTATCCCAAGACACCTCCTTGCATCAGGTTTAGCAAAACGTCCTGCTCTTTTACACCTGTGGCGTTGTTCTTCTTGGCGTGCCAAGTCTAGAACAGAGCGATGGTCTTGTGGTTTGATCTCGCGTGGTAGAACTCCATCGTCGATTGGTAACATTCTTGGATCACTTTTGTGTTTCTCTTGCCTATTTTTAGCTTTTCTTAGGGATGTTGGAGCAAGTTAAAGCAACTGAAAGCGTCTCCTCAATATATGACAAGATCAAGTGTTGAAGAAAATGCATGCAATACATTTTGTTGACAACATATGCTCGGCGATCTTGTTGTTCTCAATATATGACAAGATCAACATATGCTGGAGCAAGTAGCTACTTTTATTGTTTTGGTATTATATGCAGGGCACGAGGACACCGCCTCAGCCAGTTCTCAGGTGCGCAGTGTTCACTTTGTGCTTCTTAAACTGTTTATTTGGTTTCGTTAGATGTTTCTTTTCTAATTTTGTGTTGAGTTACGCGTGTAATTTTGTGTTGGTAATGGGGGTTACTTCTTTAGTCAGGAGTTTTGTTCTGTACTGGTAGTTGTTCATTAGTTGTAGAAGGGGATGAAGTTCATGGGTTTTCTGGCGTAATTTTGGCGGTCATCTTCAGTGTTCCTCAACTGACAGAGCTCATCATTTTTTTTCTTTTTGATCCCTGCTCTTTCTTTTCACCATTTTCGACGGAGCTGTAACGCTGGGCATTTAGTTGCCCGTTCTGACCTAACGTCTGTCACCAACGTTTAGTGTCTGACGTATACCTTCTTTGTGCAGCTTGACAAATTTGCTACAGTGCGAAAAAGGTAGCCTACCGTTTCACGTTAATACTCTTGGTTGAATTGTAGATGCTTTCGAAGATATTTATACAAGACTTTCCCGTAGCTGCTCCTTTTATTTTAACTTGCCTCTTCATCATTTAGTAAACCCTTCTAGAGCAAAATTTGTGGTTGAGGCTTTTTGCGTGACTAAGTTATTTCTAGTGTGGTTTTTTTTTCATTTTTTTTGTTGGTACAAGTTACTTGCATTATTTTTCTACTTGCCCTTCCCATAGAATATCGTGCCTGGAGTTCTTGTTCACTACTGCTAAATCCTTTGTATTTTGATTTGATTTGATTTAATTTGATTTTATTATTATTATTTTCTATTATATATTTTTATTGTTATACAAACTTTATCTCCTTTAGAATTAATATTTTCACTTTTACTTTTATTATTATTATTACTATCGTTATTATTATCCCTTTATTTCTAGCCTTTTATTGAGTTTATAAATTTACCTTTAATGTTATCTTTTTTCTTTAGTATTTTTTCTTATTATTCAAGTTATTGGTTTTTCCACGTTTTCTTCATTATTTTTCTTCTTCTTAATAGTTTAGTGAGCTTATTATTTTTTATTATTATTGTTATTATTTTACTATTATTATCCTTGTATTGAGTCTTTTACTAGCTTTAATTTTCCATTCTTATTATTCATATTAGTATTATACTATTAGTGTTATTTTTATTATCAGTATTATTATTATTAGTATTATTGTTATTATTAGTTATTAGTATTTTTAGTATTAGTTGCATTGATTTTCCTTATACCTTGAGTTTTGGGTATTTTGACCGGTATTATTATTACTGTTATAATTATTATTCTCTTACTAGCTTTAGTTTTTCATTATTATTATTATTATTATTATTATTATTATCATCATCATCATCATCATCATCATCATCATCATCATCATCATCATCATCATCATTATTATTATTATTATTAGTATCATTATCATTATCATTCTTTGTGATTAGTATTATTAGTATTATTTGCATTTATTATCCCTATACCTTGAGTTTTGGGATAGTTTTAACTGGTACTATTATTATTGTTATAATTATTATTATTAGTTTAATCTAACTTAGTATAATTTTATATTTTTGTTATATTATATATACATTCTTTTTATTTTTGTTCTTTTTTATTTTTATTTTAGTTTATTTTATTTTATTTTATTACTTTATTTATTTTTTTCGGTAACTATATTTTAGTTGTGTTGTTAGTATAGGGTTACGATTTTTAGAGGCTCCTTTGGCGTAGACCTGAGGGACAAGGGTAGTCCCGAGATAGGACGGATGTCTTCAATTCGCACGGTTGGGACCAGTGCGAACAGGTCGGTGTGTGTAGTAGGCCGGGATAAAAATGATGCGGACATAATGAGATTCAGATCTTGGAACGTTGGGACCCTTGCGGGTAAGTCCTTAGAATTAGTGAAATTTTTATATAAGTATAGGATACAAATAGCCTGCATTCAGAGACAAAGTGGTCAGGTGCTAAAGCAAAGGAGATAGAAGGTTTCAAATTATGGTATTCGGGAAGTACTCGGAAGCAGAATGGGGTAGGTATCCTAGTAGTCAAGGAACTTATAAGTCGAGTGGTGGGGATTACAAGGGTCAATGATAGGATTATAGTAGCTAAAATTGTTGTTAGCAATGTGGTTCTCAATGTCGTGTGTGTGTATGCACCTCAAGCGGATTCAGATGACCAACAAAAATGTCTGTTCTGGGAAGCGTTAGAGGGGGTGCTGCAACATTTCGCTGATATGGAGCAGATCATCATTGGAGGTGATTTTAATGGCCATATAGGGGCTAATACGCATGGATATACAGGAGCCCACGGGGGCTTCGGATACGGCATTAGAAATGATAATGGGATTGCTTTATTGGACTTGGTCGTAGCGTATGAGTTAGTCATAGCTAATTCCCTTTTTAAGAAAAATGTAGCGCACTTGGTGATTTTTTAGAGTGGCACCTCAAAGACATAAATAGATTATCTCCTTGTTAGAAGAGGTGCCAGATCATGGTGCAAAGATTGTAAAGTACTGCCAGCTACGTGCATATCAACTCAACATAAATTACTAGTTCTGGATTTCAGGATTAAAGGATGGAGGTTTTCTAACCTGCATTGTCGTAGAATTAAGTGGTGAAGACTAAGAGGGGACAAGATGGAACGATTTAGGGCTCAAGTTCGATCAAATGCAACATGGTCTGTGAGCAGGGATGCACTGATGTGGGAGGGTGTAGCCTCTGTAGTGCGTGCAACTATCACCAATCACCTAGGGGTATCCAAAGGGGTCCTCAAAGGGCAAGGAGGTGGGCTGATGGAAGGTTGGTGGTAGTCAGACAAGGTTCAAGGGATGGTTAAGGCGAAGAAGAGAGCTTTTAAAGATCTTTTAGCTAGTTCAATGGAGGCGAAGTGGGAAATTAACAGAGTAAGGTATAGGTTGGCAAAATGGAGGGCTAAGAAAACTATCGCAGTGGCTAGAGGGGAAGCATATGAGACTATGTATCGCGACTTAGATACGTTTAGGGAAGCACAAAAGATTTTCAAGCTAGCACGAGATAGGGCATTCGGGACGAATGATTTCAACCAAGTTTGTTGTATAGGTGATGAAGCAGGACAAGTACTTACAGAGTCCCAAGACATCAAGAGGAGATGGCAGAGGTATTTTCATGGCCTGTGTAACAAAGAAATAGTGGGCAACGTAGAGTTAGGAGAACCCTCTGCGGTAGGGCTTGTTCATGAAAGGGGCTCATGGGTAAGGATTACAAGGGGTGAAATTGCAAAAGTGTTGAGAGAGATGGGGAGCGGTAGGGTCGTAGGGCCAGACGAGATCCTTATAGAGGTATGAAAACGAATAAGAGTTGTCGGTATTGTATGCTTAGTTCAACTCTTCAATGTGATTCTAGAGTCAGCCAAAATGCCAGATGAATCGAGATTAAGTAGGTTGATCCCCTTATATAAGGCCAAAGGGGACATCCAACAATGTCACAACTATAGATGCATCAAACTAATAAGTCATACTATGAAGTTGTGGGAGAAGGTAATTGAGAAGAGAATCTAGAGGGTTGCTTCTGTATCAGTCAACCAATTTAGATTTATGCCTGGTAGGTCAATGATAGAAGCGATACATCTACTCCGTAGACTCATGGAATGCTACAGGGAACGAAAACGAGATTTGCATATAGTTTTATTAATTTGGAGAAGGCATATGATAGGATTCCTAAAGACCTCTTATGGAGGTGTTTGAAGGCCAAGGGTATTCCTATCACTTATATTAAAGTAATCAAGGATATGTATGAAGGAGCATTGACTAGCATAAGGATGGTAGGAGGGGACACAGAAGCGTTTGCTATCAATGTTGGTTTTCACCAAGGATCTACGTTAAGTCCTTTATTGTTCACATTGGTGTTAGATGAGATTACCAAGCATATTCAAGGAGAGGTACCTTGGTGTATGTTATTTGCGGACGATATTGTCCTAGTGGATGAGACCAAAGAGGGGATCAATGCCAAGTTAGATTGCTAGCGAGATGCATTAGAGTCGAAAGGTATTAAAATGAGTAGGTCTAAGATGGAGTATTTAGAATGCAACTTTTTAGAAAACCAGGTGGAGCATGATGTGGCGATAGCAATTGACACTGACGTCATACCACAAAGAACGAGTTTTAAGTATCTCGGGTCTATCATTTAGAGTGATGGGAATATCGATGCTGATATTGTTCATCATATTAGATCAAGCTAGGCCAAATAGAGAAGTGTATCAGGGGTTTTATGTGACAGGAAGATTCCTTTAAAACTCAAGGGGAAGTTTTATAAAATGGTGATTCGTCCAACCATGTTATATAGGGCAGAGTGTTGACCTACCAAACGTAGGCATATAAGACAATTGTTGGTAGCAGAAATGGGTATGCTTAGGTGGATGTGTGGCATTACCAGGAGAGATAAGGTCTGGAATTAGGTGGTAAGAGATAGACTACGGGTAGCCAGCTTTGCTAACAAGTTGAGAGAGACTAGGTTTAGGTAGTATGGGCATGTGCGGAGGAGGCCCTCAGATGCTCCGGTACGAAGCTGTCAGGGAATAACACTTAGTGAATATAAGAGGAGGAGAGGGAGGCCTTACAAGAACTAGCGGGAAGTGATCAAGAAGGATATGTCAGAGTTGGCCCTTAATAAGGTAGTCGCTATAAATAGAAAAGTTTGGCGTGATCAGATCAGGGTAAAGGATTAACTGTCCAGTTACCCAAAATCAGTACAACAATTGCTAGGAGATACCATGTCACATTGTGAAGATTGCCCGGCAAGTGCGGGGGGTCCAGTAGGGGACCATTCTGCCAGGGTCTCTAAGGGAGGTCCCTTTACTTACTGCGTGAAAAGGAGGGATGGACTTTATAGCCTATTAGGCTCTCGTAGATTTGGCTTCCTTCAGGTATTCCCCTTGATTATTATTATTATTATTATAATGAATTGTTTCTGTAACTTGCATCATTCTTATATTGTCTCATTTGCATGTGGGTCCACCGAAAATAGCCTCTCTACTATGTAGGGATAAGGTTGCGTACTATCGGACCTTCCCAGATCCCGCTTCATTGCGGGATTTCGAACTGGGTGATGATGATGATTTTATAAAATTCCAAAGAATACGACCTTATTTTAAGATTTTTAATTGACTTTTTTGTATAAATTTATCTTAAATATTTATCATCTTAATTGTATCTAAATATAGTAATAAATTTAGAAAATAATTTTAGAAAAAATGGCATAGATGGATATCTAAATATTTGAATACAAATAATTATATGAAATTATGATATGAAGTTCCTAAATAACTCGGAGGGTTATTGTAGGAAGCAATCATCTCAAAATTTTGTTGTCAAAGTTGATTTTAATAAAGCTTTTGATTGCATAAGCTGAGAATTTATATTCAACTTGCTTGAGGTGCTTGGTTTGCCTTATGAGTTTAGAAATAGATGAAGGTTTACATCTCTTCAACATCTTATAATGTTTTAAGTAATAGTGTTCCTTTTAATCTTTTTATGGGTAAAAGGGGCACTAGATAAGGACTCCCCCTTTTATCCTTATTTATTCATATTATCTATGAAGGCATTGATTCAATTTTTACTGCATAACATCTTGAGGAGTCATAGCTTCAAGAATCATAGTAAGTTCAAGAAGATTAAGCAAACTAGTATATGTTTTGTAGATAATTTACTACTCTTCCCCAAAGCTGAAGTAAAACTAGTTCAAGTTTTGATCGAGTCTCTAAGGCAAGTTCAAGAGCAATTTGGCCTAGACATTAACTATAATAAGAGCCATATTACTTTTGCCACTAGTTTGATACCAAATATGGGAAGACTTAGAGCTTTGACTGATATGCCTACTGAAGCCCTTCCTTTATTATGCTTAGAACTACCATTAATGACAAAGAGATTACAATTTAGAGAGTGCTTTTCTTTAGTGGAAAAAATCCAAAGGATATTGGGTAATTGGACTAACAAGGAGCTCTTTTGTAGTGGTAAACTCCAATTAATCAAAACTATAGTTAATTCTATGCTTATCTATTGGAGTGCACAAATATTCCTATCTAAAAGCTTAATCAAGAACATTAAGGGGATAATGAGAAATTTTTATGGGGCAAACTCAAAGCTAGTAAATATAATCTTATGGTCAAATTGTAACTAATAAGATTTTAATGGCAAAGAGATTACGGAGAGTGTTAGTTGATGAAGGATCATTATAGACGAATAGGATGCATAGTTATATAATGGAAAGGGAAAGTATCTGGGCTCCTAAAAAAAAGCGTCTCACTTTTGGTTCATTACTCAATTGCTCAATTTGAGAATTACAGTTGAACCTACTATAAGTTATAGAATTGGGGATGGCATTTCAACTTGAATCAAATTCCAGCTCAAAATAAGGTTAGTAGTTGGATTAAAGAAGGGAGGTAAGGTAAGTTTCTGAGGTAATTAAGTCATTTGATTCCTAATTAGCATCCTAATATAGAGATAAGAGATTGTTATATTTGAAACAATCACCTAAATTTTAAATTCACAGATGAAGCTTGTCAGGAGTGGATTATACCAAAAGGGCAAATTATGGCTTAGCAAAAAAATAATTTGGAATAGAATTCTTAGACCGTGAGGCTCTTTTCTAATAAGGTTAATGGCTAATTATAAATTTAATGTAATAGAGAGACTTTATTTTCTGCAAATGCAATATATTTGTGTTCCATGTGGACTAAAGGCTAAAATTATACCATATTTATTTTTCCAACATGACTTCTTTAAAGCCAAATGGGAATAAGTAAAGAGGCTCATGAATTGGAGTTCCAATGTACATTGTTACTTAGATATTATTATTTGGTTTTTGGATAATCTTAATTCTCTCACAAAATTGGATTTAGTTGCTTATCTAATTTAATTTGCTAGCTGCCTACAAAATGTCTAGATAGTGAAAAATACAAGGTGATTGAAATATTAAGTGAAATAGCTTAGAACAACCATAAATCAAGCTCTTGTTTATATAAAGGAACAACTAATCTATTGTAAAGAATCTAATCAACCAAGTGGGCATATATTACACACTTGAAGAATTGATTAAAGAGTTCTTAGTTCACACATAATTCCACAAGTTGGAAAATATTACATACAACCTGGTGTGGTTATAGAACATTTTACAACGATTATAACATTCTCAATGGTTTGGTATAGATGTTACTGTTTAAGAGAAATGTTAGAAGTGGGACCTAAAATCATATAAAGATGGACCAATAAAGTTAAGAAGACTCAAGTTATAAGGAGCTCCTCTTCTAGGTGGTAGTTTTACATGTCTATAATGAGTGTAGCATTCAAAGTTAGTAAATTAAAGTCTCATCTCACTAAAAGAGGTAGGGAGAAGGGACTTAAAGACAGTCTTAGTCATATAGGATAACCCTTGTTTTTATGATGTGAAATCTCCTACATACATCCTAATCCTTCATAATAAGTAACTTTTGTTTCTCATGTAAAGTAGGTGGATGCTAGGCTAAGGAATAATCCCATAACTGATCTAATCAAGTGCTAACCTAATTCATTGTATGTTTAACACATGGCCTTGCATAATCTCACCCTCTTACTAATGTTAGTTAATGATACTCTCCCTCTCTTTAAGAGGTAATGTTTGAGCAATGGCCAAAATATATGTAATTTGTTTACTATGGTATAACAAATTTTTTATTCTTGATTTCAATGGAAAAATTTTTCATTTTTCCATAAAGAAGTTCCACCTAAACTTACTCCTTATTGTATTCCACCTTATTAAAGCAATAAGCACATATTGTTTCTTTCTTCTAAAATTTTGCATATACAAGATCCAAATGTTATTAAGGAAACTAATTTGTTATCCTTGAGGATGGTTTTGTTTGAGCTTAACCAGTTTAATAATTCCATATAACTTATTCTTGAATTCCCATGACAACAAAGAGTTTTAATAGCATCCTAAATTATATTCGAGTAGCTATAATTAAAGACGAAGCATATTAGTGATTTAGGATAAGTTTTACATAAGCAATAGGTATTAAGCATACTGAGATAAATCACTTTATCTATGGTGTTTGCATCAAATTTCTTTTACCAAAAATCTTGTTTTTTATGTGGTTAGTGGCTAAAGGTAGATTAGCCACCAACCACATAAAAAACAAGATTTTTGGTAAAAGAAATTTGATGCAAAAAATGTTTTGTTTCAGGCTTGATTTGTTTCTCTAGTTAGTGTCAATTCTCTATAAGAACTACAATTGAGGATGCCTAAAAAGTGACCAAACCATTGATAAGTGTCATTCTTATCTTGATTAGGGTTATATCTAAGAAAAATAACAGATGCATTATTAGAGAAATTTGCCCATTGGTTAGACTTAATCTAACTTTTTACCTTGGCATGGCTTGGATTAAAGGCCATATATATGAGTTCCTTAAGGGGAGATCCTACTCCAGTTATCATAGCATAAAGAATCCAAATCCCTATTTCCTATAATACACTTGAATTTTCTAACAACTAGACCTCTAAGCTTAAGAAATTAAGTAAGAAACTAAGAGTGAAATTGTTTGGTACTTATTTCATAAGAGTATATAAAGAAGAGAAAAACATGACTTGACAACTACAAAATTATAAACAAGAGGAGACCAAATGAGCAAACTTCTCAAAAACAAGGCTACAATTTTTGTAGCTCAAAGCAAAAATGAGAAGACTTTCATATTCAATTCTTTACTCTTTACTTTTTTCCTTGTTGTAGTTAGATATTAATGATGATTAAATTGGATATGTAGTTACATCTATGGATAGTTAAATTCTTTTCTAGGAAATACTTTTGATTTATTTGTTGAACTTTACATTCTTGATTTAATGAAATATGCTTGTGATGTTTATTAATTCATACTCAATTTAAATCGAGAGATTAGATGGATCACTTATGTTGTGTTATACAGCGAGAACTGGTACCTCAATACACCTATAAACATCAAACTAATAGGCAATTAAAGTGAGATTTTAATTGTTTATTAGTTATCCATAACATTGCTTCAATCCAATTACATAGTTAGAAAGAGTTTTAATAGATTGAGAGATTACCAATCAATTTCTATCAATTTTAATTGGGATTACTTTAATAGATTGAGAGAGGGTAATCATAATCATTGGATATATAGGATAAAGTATTGTTAAATCATTGAGAGATCACAATTCAATTTCTCACTCTATTATTTGTTTGTTTGATTTCTCTGCCTTCTCTCTTACTTAATTATATTTATACCCACTATTATTTCCCTTTTTGGAAACTAAACCTAACTTTTCAATTTGTTGCTATTTTGGTGTTGAATCTTGCATTAGACTCTAAGAGGCTTTGCCTTAATAAAAGGCCATCCTCAGGCCCCACATTGCTCAGATGAGGGAAGCGTGTTAGCTTCTTCATATGTTTTGTCAATGGATGATTTTCTATAACTCTCTCGAGAAGCATTAGGAATTAACAAAGGGGAATATTCAACTCAGCCTCTCAACATTGACAAGAAGATGTCTCCTTTAGTGCAACCTCTTCCAAAGGACAAGAATGCTCCTTCTTCAATTGTTGGAGTTTAGAGAAACAAATTGATCCTTCAACATCTTAAGGGCCAACTAAAACACTTTTACAGTGTAATATGGAATGGTGTGTTAACCTCTCCCATTGAGTTATTAAAAGCTTACATCCCTTAAACCCTAAAGCACTATATAAGGACATGGAATACACTCAAAAAAGCAACAGTCATAATTAAAAGTAAATCAAAAGTAGGAGATCAAGAAGAACATCCAAGAATCTTTCCAGATCAAGACCTTAACGGAGTTTTTATTCTTTTCCTTTATTTCTTTCATTATCCTTGATGTGTAATATGAATTCTTTGATGCTGAACACATTCATGAAGTTCTAAATTTCATAGTAGGATTTATTCTAGAATTATTTTCTGACTTTAATTATTGTTGACTTCAATACATACTTAGATGTTTGTAATAATTTTTCATGCATAAACTTGACAACAAATCAAGAGAGTGAGTCAAAAGCTATTAGTTTTAGATTATGCAATAAGATTTAGTAGTTTAATAGACCTGCAATTATCAAATTAGCAATCATTAAAATAGAGATCTTGTTTAAGAAATTAATTATCTAATAGATAGCTTCAAATCTAATTGAAGACATTAAGCATAGTTTTGTGAATTGAGAGATTGCAAATCTGAAAATTTTATATTCAATTATGGTTAATTAATTAGATATTAAGAGATACCTTAGGAAATCTAGGATCAAACCCATAATTGAATCAATAATAGTAAAGGAAACAAAATAAGGAAAGAATAAATCCTAAGTATTTCATCTTTATTACAACCCTAGTTTTATATTATTTGATTATTTTCTTTATTTATTTATTTGATTCAATATATATTATCTAAATTTAATTCAAATCAATTTCTGAATAACTTAAACATAGTTAGGTTTAAATTTTTTTAGCTATTGCATAATTCTCATAGGAACAATAACCTTTTATACTACAAGATACGATCTGTATACTTGCATGTATTGAGAGTTTTATTATTAGATATAAAACTTGCTTAACAAATCCTACCAAGATAGAACTGATCAAATGGTCATGTACATACCAAGCTATCCATTGCAAAATGTTAGAAATCAGGATTAGGATTCCAATTACATTATTTGTTATGTATGTATCAAAATTTGAGTTTCAAAGGCAACAGTTGCGGAAATAGCGAATTGATATCAATAGAAGTACAATAGTGCCTTGGCTAGTCTCAAGAGATTTCAATTGCACTCTAAACACAAATGAGGAATGGGGAGGAAAGAATTGGTCTAAGAAGAAATATAAATGATTCCATTAACTATCCAGCTCACAGGACTAACAGACTTGATATCACTTGGAAATTCATACATGTGGAGCAATAAACATGTAGCGCTCCCTTACCGTAGGGTACGCACCGGGACGCCCGTGGGTCATTCCGACGCATATCCCACAGCAAGGAA
>JANVCQ010000230.1:17004749-17021946 GCA_025531925.1 Erythroxylum plowmanianum
TCCCTATCGATATCCACAAATTCAAAAGACAGAGATAGAAAACTTGGTGGCTGAAATGTTGGCAGCAGGTATTATACAACCTAGTGTGAGCCCCTTCGCAAGTCCGGTTCTTTTGGTGCGTAAGAAAGACGGGAGTTGGAGATTTTGTGTAGACTATCGCGCCCTCAACCATGCTACTGTGCCAAACCGGTTTCCCATTCCAAATATGGATGAACTATTGGATGAGCTTTACGGGGCCAAAGTCTTTTCCAAACTCGATCTTAAGTCGAGCTACCATCAAATAAGAGTACTGGCAGAGGATGTGCACAAGACGACTTTTCGGACTCACGAGGGCCACTGTGAGTTTTTGGTAATGCCGTTTAGGCTAACTAATGCCCCAGCTACCTTTCAGGCTTTGATGAATAATATTTTTAAACATATGTTGAGACGCTATGTGTTAGTTTTTTTTGACGATATTCTCGTCTATAATCCATCATTTGCAGAACATGAAGACCACTTAAGGGAGGTGCTCTCACTGTTGCGTTACCACCAACTGTTTGCTAAAAAAAATGTTGCTTCTATCAATTGGAGGTGGAGTATCTTGGCCACATAATTTCGGAGCAAGGGGTGGCCGCAGACTATAATAAGGTGAAGATCATGGATGATTGGCCGATGCCTACTATGCCTAAGGAGTTACGTGGTCTCTTGGGCTTGACAGGGTACTATAGGCGATTTGTGCGCCACTATGGAAAAATCGCAGCTCCTCTCACTCAGCTCCTCAAAAAGGATTCTTTTCAGTGGAACTCAGAAACTACCAAGGCGGTTCAAGCCTTAAAATTGGCTATGAAAGCAGTGTCTATTCTGGCCTTACCTAACTTTGTGGAAGTTTTCGTCGTGGAAACGGATGCTTCGGGCATCGGATTGAGTGCAGTATTATCGCAACGCGGAAGGCCCTTAGCATTTTTCAGCCATGCTTTACAGGATTGTGCCCGTTTCAAGTCTGTATATGAAAGAGAGTTAATGGCCATTGTAATGGCTATACAAAAATGGCGTCATTACCTCCTTGGGCGCTATTTCATTGTTCGAACCGATCAAAAATCCTTGCGATACTTGCTGGAGCAAAGGATGGTGGCAACAAAATATCAAAGATGGCTGACCAAGATTATGGGTTTTGACTTCGAAATACAGTATAGACTAGGACCAGACAATAAAGTCGCTGATGCTTTGTCTAGGATCCCTCATCCAGTTGAGTTCATGGCAATTTCCGTTCCATCAATTGTGGATTGGCCCTTGTTGTTTCAGGAAATTGCTGCTGATTAGGAATTACAAGCAATTAAACAAGCGCTGGAGATTGATGTTGACGCACATCCGGGGTGGTCTGTGAATCACAGCATTTTATACTATCAAGGTAAACTTGTTCTGCCCAAATCCTCATCTCTAATTCCACGTTTGCTATATGAGTTTCATGGGAGTCCAATTGCTGGGCATGGCGGATTTTTACGCACATTTAAGGGCATTTATGGGGAATTACATTGGCAAGGAATGCGTGCAAGGGTCAAGCGTTTTGTTGAAAAGTGCGCAATATGCTAGCAAAACAAATGTCAGACCTTGTCTCCTGCAGGTCTTTTACAACCACTTCCTATTCCAAATGCTACTTGGGAAGATCTCAGTATGGATTTCATTGATGGCCTCCCGAAATCACAAGGTTTTGACTCTATTATGGTGGTTGTGGATCGACTAAGTAAGTATACTCACTTCATACTCATTAAACATCCCTATACTGCAAAAATAGTTGCTGATATGTTTGTGAATACGGTGGTCAAACTCCACGGATTCCCACAGAGCATTGTTACTAATACGGACAGAATCTTTCTAAGTAATTTCTGGACTGAACTTTTTCATCTCCAGCATACAACATTGAAATGCAGCACCTCTTATCATCCCCAAACGGATGGACAAAGCGAGGTAGTAAACCGTTGCCTCGAGACTTACCTTCGTTGTTTTGCAAGTCAACAACCCAAACAGTGGACAAATTGGATATCTTGGGCAGAATACTCCTACAACACCTCATACAATACCTCTATCCGAATGACTCCATTCAAGATAGTATATGGCAGGGACCTCCTACCTTGATCAGCTATGGAACTAATACTACTACTAATTCCTCTCTTGAAGAACAACTTATGGGTCGTGACCTAATGTTAAAAGAGTTAAAGGAACAACTGGCTCTTGCTCAAAACCAAATGAAACAAAGTGCAAATAAGCATCGTAGGGATGTGCAATTGGAGGTTGGAGACTTGGTGTATTTGAAGTTAAGGCCATATCGTCAAAGTTCACTAGCTTCACGCCCAAACGAGAAGCTTTCAGTGCGATATTTTGGTCCTTTCTCAGTCGTGAAGCGAATCGAAGCAGTTGCTTATGAGCTGCAACTTCCTCCTTCTGCTGGAATTCATCCTATTTTTCATATCTCACAGCTGAAGAAGGCTATTGGATCTACTGAACATGTTCAGCCTCTCCCTCCAATATTGTCGGATGAATTGGAATAGGTGGTAGAGCCAGAAACAATCTTGGCAACTCGTGGAAATGACACGGATTTGGAACTCTTGATGAAGTGGAAGCATCTTCCTTCTTTTGAAGCAACATGGGAACCGTTACAGTTAATCAAGGATATTTTTCCCACTTTTTACCGTGAGGACAAGGTAGCTTCTGTTGGAGGGGGTATTGATGAGTCTACTACTCCAGCTATCCGATTTGTTTATCAAAGGAAGAAAGCTCGTGGTTTTCCTAGAGCCAGGTCCAACAATGAAGCATGAAGGGAATCTCTACGGGATTTGAATAAAGGCAGCTATTTGTGTGGCTGTATTGTGACAAGTTTGTTACTTGTTGTTTTTGCTAGCATGGCATGTTAGTTACGGTTTGTTACAGAAAATAGTATATATAAGACAGAAAATGAATGAGCAAAGGAGAGTGAAATTTTGTAAACAATGATGACATTGATGAGTAAGACAGACTCATGAAATCTGCTGGTGTCAGTTTTTACAGACGTTCCTAATACAATACTTCTATCCTTCTCTATTCTTCATCTCTGCTATTTCTTCCTTCTGTATAATTTGTTACCGTCACATTGCACTTGCTCCTAACATTGACACAACACTTTTAGTCTGCTAGGATCATTTTCCCGTTGACCTTTCTGATTCTCCTGTATTGTAAATTTTTAACCTATTTCCTCTTGAGTTATCATGAGGTTGATTCCGTAGACTGACAGATGACGAAATGTATCGAACAAAAATTTCAAGGTTCCTGGAGTTTCATAGGATTTACATGACTAGTCTACAAAAGAATGGTAGTCTACAAAAGAATGGTAAATAAATGTCTGGAAATGGTATATCTCTTCAATCAAGAACCAATGCCTTTATCAAATAACGGGGCACGAGAAGTTCAGAATTCCATCGTTGGAAAAGTTATCTTTTCTAGCTTTAGTAGCTTTCTGCATTCCAAGTTAAAACCAGTGGGCAAAACTGAAGGTCAGGGTCATGCACAAACTAGTGGGAGTATGGTTGTTAAACCCAAGGAAGCTTAATGAATTAAAGTGCTCTCTGAAATACAACGGTTTAACTTCCAGAGAGAATCGTCGACAGGATTAGCACTCCAACAGTGGTTAAATGAAATGCCGTCCTCTTAAGCAAGAACACACGACAAATACTAAGGTATTAGAAGTGCACATATCATTATCATGTTTCCCATCACATAGGGCCCAAGCACCTTAAACTAAATACCATAAGAAAAATGTACCTTTGAAGGAATATGTCATAATATCGATACATCATAAAGAAACTGGCCGCTCCTAATCATTAACAGCTCTCTGCTTAGCATCATTTGTACAGTCACGTTTTAGACTACCTCAACAATGGATCATTTTTACACCCTTTTGAACCTGTATAGTCAATCTCCCTATGCATGGGCAGTAGGTGATCAACAAGTGAACCTCAGCTTGCTCAACTCTATGTATAAAACCTTAAGCTACACAATGTACAGATTCCAGTACAAGCAAACATCTTATTTCCGACAAGCTCGTACCTTCTAAAACAAAGGCAGAGATATGAAAGAAAGAAAGCGAGGAAGCTCACACTACCCTCAGTTAGCTGTACAGAACTTTCTTTCCTAAGCCACCTAAGCAGGGTGCATTGCCTGCGCTGCAATTCTCCTTTCTGCAAGTATATTATGCAATAATGAGTAACACAAAATAAAACATTTATACACACAAAAACAAGACATTCAAATTCAAGTAAGACCCACCAATCTAGCATGTATACAATTTGCTGTTGGAGTGGAATGGTGATCATCACGGATTATCAAAGTAGAGGTACATATTTTAGTACTTTGCATATTGGCATAATGAGTAGAACTAATGCAGCATGACTGGGAAATATATAGTACCACTAAGTTCACATCAAAATAATAATAATTTTGTAATAGATAAATGCTGGACAAACAACTGTAACCAATTCTATGTATGCTGTTACTCTGCTTCATGGATAGTTCAGAGATAGCAGTTGATTAGCAACGCATAAGTAACCAAGCAAAAAGATTATACCATAGTATTTATGCTTGTTTCCAAAGTCCATTTAGGCATATATGTCGAACATATATGCACTCATAAAAGGAAAAGAGTTAAGAGTACCTCCAGCAGCAACAAGTTTCTCCACACGGGCAACAATATGCTTCCCATAGGTGTACTTCTTCAATGCATTTAGATGAACCTTTATTCGTGTGAGGATCAACTCACGCTGTTGATCCTCACAAGTCTCCAATACCTTTTGTACAACATAGTTTGCAAACTGATCTTTCATCATAGCCTGGAAGGAAAACGTAGCAAACAACACATCACTCATAACATCACATAGTCACTGCAAGTATGATGTCTAACAGATATAATAGGTTACTTCGTCCAAGTTTCTAAAGAAGTTGTGGAAATTACAAACCTGGAGAGGCTCATTTTCATCAGTAGTGCCAAGCATCTCATTGACTAGTAATTGGCGCTCATTTGGACCACCAAAAGTTAAACACTTCTCCACAACATTGGAGGCAAATTTTTGCTGACTCATTTGAACAATCTTTCCAGCTAAATCCTTGATGATAGCAGATCGCTCATGAGGCTTTCCATGCTCTAGTACATGCTGTCATTATCAAAACCAGGCATAGTACAAATTAAAACATTAAAAAGAGATAAAGAGACAGTCATAAAAGGTGCAACCAAGTAACAACATTCCAAACTTCTAATAACAGAGACCTATACACAAAGAGGGAGCAATATTCATTAATTACACATTTGGTTTCGATAGATGAATACTAAGAAACAAGAAGCTAAACAGATTAGTAATAGATGTGTTCCACAACTTGCATCACGTAAATGAGCAGATTGCAACTATTTATGTACATACCCTTTAAGGAGGTCCTCAATCAAAAGCTATAGTTCAATAAAACTCCACTTGTCAGACACAAACAAGTTAAATTACAAGTATTCTATTCATGATTTGTAGTAATTACACAATGTGCACAACTGATAGCAACATCCTGGCAATTCAAGTAAAGAACATGGAACTGTCACCTATTTAAGCAAAAGAATTTGGGAATAGGAACAAATGGAACCAAAAGATCAGTGTTCAAATTTGATAGCAAAGCCAGAAAACTTAAACCCACAATACAAAAATATAGATTGTATAAGGGAATCTCAAATTAAATCCAACTTATGAAAACAAAACCAACAACAGCAACACTGTTGTGTACAACACAACAAAACAATACAGTAAAACATTCAAATGGGGGAAGAAACCTTCAAGAATAAAGTTACTAACCTGGACAACATAATTTCCATATTGATCTTGTGCCAACATGCTAACAGATCCTAGTATTTCATCCATAACTTTGCTCTGGGTTTTTGGGTCCTGGCAGTGTTCCAGGATTCTCTGCAACAAAGAGAACAGCCAAAAGTGTTCAGAATCATAAAATACGCCTTGATAAAAAATGTTAGAAGAAAAGCATTGGAAAGGAGCCTGAACCTGAATCACACGGCACCCATATGGATGGGTGGACAGGGTTACAACTTGATCAAAGAAGGTGGAGACAATAAATTGTATATTTTCTTCAGGTACACACTCAATGCACTTTTGAATGACGTGATTTCCATTCTGGTCGCGTACACATCGCATGACATGACCATCAAGTTCCTCAACCATTTTAATTTTCTGGTCTAAATCAACAACCTCAATGGCCTAAACAGTTTTAAACAAGAAATGTTATTGCTTTAAACTTCACCATCAGAATTATTGTCTTAGTTCAGTAACTACAGTCAATGGAAACTAGTACTATTACATAATCTTATAAAGTTATCATATGTTAGAGTATCAGAGTTGAAACAAGTGACAAACAACCTCCTCTTCCCAACTAATATTCACTAGCCTGATAATACAGTGTGATTTTGGCTGACCCATTCACTTCATTTCAGTATAGTACAATTCTTGGTCAATCGCTTAAAGATGTGCATAGCCAACTTATTGATACCTTTTGGATCACCCGACAACCATACATTTGAAGGCTAAGTGTTAAAACATGACCAAAAAGCTTGCCAGCAAGTTCTCTTTGCTGTGACGGAAGTCCATGTTCAAAAAACTGTATTCAGAAACACAAAGCTAGAGTTGTGAGTAACTTAATACATAAAATATATAGAGATGCAAATATGCAAAAATAGACACCTGCAGATATTGGATACCTTCTGAATTACATAATTACCAAATACATCAGTCATCAAAGCAAGAGCTTGCGGCATAATTTCCTGATAAACCATGTTCTTCTCACCCATTGTTGCTGTCTCAAGTTTTTGTTGAATGAATCTGCTCCCATACTGATCAGCACTGACACACCAAATTATGCACGTAAATTAAGAGTAGAGTGTAATGGTAGAACTGGAAATAACTTTCAAACTGTAAGCACCTGAACTCAACAACATGACCAGTAATTTCTGAAAGGTCGAGAGATTTTGTCTTATTGCTCTTAAATTCCTCCAGGAGAGAAGATCCAAAGCTTTCACCTGCACCATCCAAATGCCAGGGTCCCATGATTCCCCCGGTCAAGTTCCTTATCCCAGACGGAAAATGCACATTCAGCTCATTTTGTCTCATGGGACTACCAGCTCCCACAGCAGAGTTGGGCATAACAGGATTTGCCAGAGGACTTCCAGGATATGGCATGCCAATACCAAATGTAGGACTCCCGTAATACCCATGATGATTAGAACCACCAGATTTACCACCCAAAGGAACTCCATACTGTGATTTCTGAGGTGATAAAAGACTTCCAACATGAGCTCTCTGAAGTTCCAGTAAATTTACATATGAGTTACCTAAGTAATTCCTGTCCATAGGAGGATCATTGAGAGCTGCAAGCTGAGCAGCATATTCTGATGTCTTCAAATACTGCAGATGCATTGGATCAATAAAAGATCCTTGAAGGGAACTCCCCGTCATTGGGCTCCCGACTCTTCCAATGTTGTGTGATTCAGATGTAGCTGTTAAAGATGCTCCAGACCCCAAACTTCCCCCCAAAACTCTCAAGTTAATTCCAGAGGCTGCAGCAGCATTTTCAAATAATGGTGGCAGATTACCAGTCCCAAGTTGGGAAGCCAACATTGGGTTAATGGAGTACCCACTTGATCCGTAATTTGCAAGGGAAGAATTAATAGAATCCAGGTGCTGGTATTGAGTTGGTAAGCCACCTCCAGTGTTGATAGCGGGAGCGGGTGACCCCTTCAAGCATGAATTATCGGATGGAACACCAGTTTTTTGCAATTCAGCCTGCCTATCAGCTACTAAGGGGTAGCTATTCATGTCTAACCCACTACCATTACTTCTATTCAAATCAGAGTATGAAATCTTTGCTGATTGTGGAACAGAAGGCATATGAAACTTAACAGACTCGGATTTCTTCAAGTATGCATTTTGCTTCAATTGATTGTGACCACCAGTAGGACCAAATAGATAATCATGGTGGTTTTCAGCATCCTGCTCAAAATGCGAGGGCAAGTGGTTCTCTTCATCTATGACACCATTTGTCAATTTCATTCCAGATAAAGCTGTTACCAAATCTGGAGCTTCATCGATCCCAGATGAGACACCATTAAATATGTTACAACTGATAGGTCTTTTCTCAGAAACAGAAGCTCTACCGTGTCCAATCGGAGTAGGACAGGGACTAGGAGCCCTAACAACAAGTTGAGGATCGGGAGTAGCACTTCTAGACAAGGAAGCACCAAGAGCAGCAGCATAAGTATATGAAGATGGTTGGCCAGGATTTTGAACAACAGATGAGCCCTGACCATTAGCTCCACTACATAAATTATCTCCAGAGGATAATTCACAGCACAAATGAGCCAGCTCATTTTCAGCCGAACCAATAGTCTCAACATTCTCACTAAACGTGTTGCAGCTAGTTGGACCTGAAGGGTTTCGCTTCAGCAATGTTGAGTGACCCAAGTCATCCTGCATGAATAAAACAATGACTTTGAGACAGACCCTGGTACCAATTAAGTGCAATGAAAATGCCGTCACCAAGACTGAGACTGAAAACATAAGAATGAAAAACAAGCAGTGGTGAAAAATATTTATGAGAATCTAACTGATGCTACAGAGATAGAAGTCACCGACAATGTTCAACAGGGATAACCTTTTCTAATATGACAAAGAAGTCAATGTGCATACCAAATAAGATATTCACTAAGTTAAAGGCTGCTCAGTATTCAGTTCATGAATTGTATCTGTTGGCACACAGAGTGATAACATTAACTTGTAGAATTATAAATCTCAAGCATGAGTGAAAAATAATCAAAATGAATTGCAAGAAGAGGTGAACTTAGAGCAATTTTTATAACAAGATAGCAATGGAAATAACAACAAAAATGATCTCATCATTCATGACAAGCACTGACCAAGAGTAACTGGAGAAACTACTTATAGGACACAAGATTACAAAAATGGCAAGTAAAAGAGATCAGAGTGCGCATGGTTACAGACAAGCTCACATTTGATAAACTAAATACACCAAACCAGTTACCTATAATCATCATCACACAAATCAACAAATAAACACATTATCGTGACCAAATATTGAAGCAACAGATCTTTGTATTATTCATCTTAAGATATGGTGACAAGCAAATTCAAGGAAAGCCTTGAGAGACACCCAAACAACTATAAAAATCATATTACTACCCCCTTGTGTCAATACAAAGATATTGTATCAGTACATCATACTACATGATATTCATGAGTGGAACTTTTAACTTAAATCAATAAAATCCAAGCAACGTGGTTAAGTAAAAGAGCTTTTGATACCTACGATGTTGTAAAGAAACAATGCACAGTAACAGCAGAATTTCATATAAAACACAGATATCGACAACAATAATTAGTAATCACCTGAAAGATTTCAGCAAGATTTTTCTGTTTGTTTCCAAGTCCTAATCCAGGTAAACCTATCAGTCCATGGCCACCCCACTCTGTAGACGCGTGCACCTTGTCTGAATTAATTTCAGTTTCCTGCTTCTTCAAGTCAAACCCCGGTGGCATCGTGTACACGGCCCTTCCACTTCCATTATCAGAACTATTCACCTTTCTCCTATCTCCAATACCACCTAAAACTGAATTACCTTTCAATCTTTGCGCAGACCTCCAATCTTCCCTTGATAGTAGAGGATGTGGAAGCCTAGGGTTTAAATTAACATTCGAGTAATAATATGACAAATAAGCTGGATCAGACTTAAGCTCCTCCTCAGACAAAAACCCATTTCTGGTGCTTCCATTAGCAAACTCCGAAAGGGGGGCACAAACACCACCACCGCCTCCACCACCTAACAAGCCCCCGACTGCACTCAGTGAACCTTCAACAGTTGGCGGTGCAGAACCACTCCTATACAAATTAAGCTCTCTCTCACGGTCATCAGCCTCTTGCCTACGCTGCTCTCGTATCAACAACCCTATTTCTTTTTCTAAATCGTCGCCAAAAGATGCGTCGCGTGCGCCTATCATCGGTCTCCTTCCCAATTCAGAGAGCATGGTCAAAACCCAATTTGATCATTAACTAGTACAATCTAACAACTGATTCAATAAACCAGTATCAATAATAGAGCCCTGTTACTAAAAGGTGCTAAAGACCAAAAATTTCTACGTAGAAGCAACTTAAAATGCTAAAACCCATACATACTAATAGTCACTGTAAACTACAAAGGTCAAAATTTTAACGCCTATTAAATCTTTTGAGAAGCCAATCTACGAAATCCAGAGATTATATGAGGCATAAAGTTAAGAATTGAAACATGGGAAACTCCCTTCAAGAATAAATTCCTTGAAACAGAATCACACAGTTTCAGCGCCATGTCTCCATGTAAAGGAATGGAACACAGGTTGTGAGAGGAGGTGGTTTTGAGGAAGTTAAGGAAGGAACACACAGTGAGCTGTCTAAAAAGAAAGAAATGAGGAGAGTTTGACGGGTAAGATCAATCTGGCGGCGATTGCTTCTTACAAGAACGCTTAGGGTTTTGTTTCGTGAGATTAAATACAGTTACAAAGGAGCGTGGTTAAAAACCAAAAAATGGAGTGTTTGTTTTCCAATGTTATAGAAAAGGCAGAGGAAAAGAAAAACAAAAAGGGGTTCCCTGTTTTGGTTGAAAAAAATATGTCCTAAAATTGACCAAGTGATCTGATAACCGACTGAGTTTGGAGAAGATAATAACGATGTTCGTTTTACTCACTCTGCCTCTTGTCTCTTTTAACTGAATTAAGACGGACATGGTATGGCATGGTAAGTACTAACAGTTAAATTTCTTTTCTTGTAATATGGGATGCCATTTCTTTCCACTTCTGGACCGCTGCTAGTGCTACGCATTTTCCCTTTATTGAATGTTGGCTAGGCTAGGATTTTGTTTTGAGCCGTCCTTCACAACTTAACTTAGTACCTTTCAACAGGTAAGAGGAAAATGCATTACATTGTGACGGAATTCAGGACTAATCTTATAACTTGAAGAATAGTTATTTGATTCATGGCAATAGTACAACTTCTTGTTTCTGATCTTCCTTTTCTCCCACTAATATCTAAAATATTAAGTCAATCTTTAATCTTATCGCCTAGCTAAGTCTAAATTATCAATGATAGTTTTTCTAGAAAACTCATTAGGATATTTATTTTTGCTTTAGCTTAGGTCAAGTCGTTGGTTTCGTGACATCATTCAATTGTCATTGGTTTTGCTTCTCATTCAATAAACTCAAGCTATAAAAAGTTTACCACACTGTTGCTTCAACATGTTTCACCCTACTCCGCCCGTCATCCTCCCCACTCCTTTATTTTAGCAATCTTAGGTCTCTTTACTGATATCAAAGGCTCAAACCTCTAATCCCATATCTTTCATTTCGTAAATGCATGGATTAATGAAGCAAGCTAGAACTTTTAGGTAGTGGTTAAGCTAAATTATATTTTAAATTTAACACTTTTGTTAATTTTGTAGTTTTTAACTCCTTGAAAAATTTTCCATTTGAGAGTTTATCAACTGTAATTTCTTATTTTTATTTTTAAAGACTTCTTTCAAAATCCTATGCTCTGGAGTTCTTCTATTTAATCCTTTTCTTTCTTCTTGTTGCTTAATCTTTCGTTCGTATACATCTTCTTTTTATTTCTCTTTCTTAATTTCATTCTTTTAACTAATTAAAAAATAATTTATCAATTGATAAAACCCAAAAGACGAATCCCTCTCTTTCTATTCTTTCACCTAACCTAACTTATCAGTGTTTCTACCCACAATGTATCAAATCACATAATAATAAATAAATTTATTCTACCAATTAGATCTTTGCTTGATATAGATTTTTTATTCCTATGATTAGCTTTTAAGGAAATTTCTAAATAAACAAGTTCAACAAAATCTTTTTATTTCTTAGTTTGAAGAATTTTTTTTTGGGGGAATTTATAAGTTTAAAGAATGGTTTTTGCGCGAACTTCCTAATGTTTTATATCCACACTTTTTATCATAAATAGATTATTTATAACTATATATGTTGGGCCCGGGTCTCGTTCCCTATCTCAAAGCGACCGTTCGAGATCGTCAGGTAAGGATCATGCGAGGGGAGGGTCAAAAAAATTTAAATTCAAAGGATTGGCAGCGTGATAAAGTGGTGGGCTCATCGCGGCGGACGCCTCGCGGGAGAAGTTCACCGCAACAAACCTTTGGTTTCGTCACGACGAACTCTCAAGGTGAGCGCTCCATACCCTTCAGCAGGGACGGATCCAAAAAATTTTTTGAATGGGGGCAAAGTTTTAATGGAAGCAAAATTTTATTTTTTTATAAGATCAAAAACTTAAAATAATAAATTTTTTATATAAAATTTTTTGGAGCCAGTGGGGGCAAGTGCCCCCACTTGCCCCCATTGTGGCTCCATCCTTGCCCTTCAGGACAAATACAACACGGTGAAAGGCTGGCTTTGTCGCGACGAATTCTCAAATTCCGAAACTCGTACTACCAACATTCAACAACCAATATTAAACACACATACATTCATACATAAAATTCTAAACATCCAACTCACCCACCAGATGAACATAATCATACACAAAAGGAACTTCAATTCTTCGTTTCCTTACTAATTCAAAAGAGTTTGAACAAATACATATCATCATACACATAAAAGCTTAAGACAAAATACATAAGGATACTCAATGTTGATATGTCTAATGAGCTATTCAAAATGTTCGCTAACTTAGTACAAAAGTCTCTAACCATCCTGGAGTTCCCGATGCCTTGCTGGATCAACTGTCGGCTTGTCCTGCACTTGAGGGGGGAAAATGATGAGTTGAGCTACAAAGCTCAATGGCTAATATATTTATAACCATTGGAAATTTTTAACAAATTGAATCACATGTTATATATAAATATAATTCAAACATTTTCAAATTAGCTCATAAACTCATAATTAAGCAAGTTAACTCACAACATATAACATAGAATTTAACCATTGAACATACACTCAAATGCATCATAATTGACAATTCGAAGATGTAATGCACAAACAAATGGCTCGAGGGTTCCCATAGGTACGAAATGGATAAACCGAATTTTGCACCATGAACAAAATGAGTCCATTTTTCAGAGCTCATATGCCATAAGCGGGCAACCGGGAGAAGGCTCTTGTCAACGTGCACGTGATAAACGAAATGGTTCCATTCTTGCCCAAACAAAGCACATATTCATTTTTGTCATATACTCATACTTTTATGCTTTTTCTTATCTAATTCAAAATGTTATAACCTCTTTCAAGGTATAACATGATCACAAATCATCATGCATTATCAAATCTTCATAACAATTAAAAAAAATCAAGCAATTTAGACATACACACACATAAGCAAGAATTTGCCCATTCACACAATAACTATAAATGCGTTACCTACCTAATTTTGCTTGAAAATCCAAGTTCTAGATTGCCTTTCCTCTTTCTCTTGAGTAAGGTTGTCTTGATTCCCTTCAAATAAACCAATTTATATTTAATCCAAATTTAAAAAAGAATTCATAAAACTTTAATAATGAAAAAAATGCTAAAATTGAACTATAACTCTTTCAAAAGTCTAAACATTCGGGTCAATTTTTCCGTGATCATTTTGTTCAGGTAAAAGAAGAAATTTGTTGATACTTTCTTCTAGAAAAATTTCCCCCATTATCTTAAGTTTCTAATGACACCAAAATCATTCAATTTGATTCAGTAATCCGAAAGTTATACTCCAAACATTTTCGGACTACTCTTATACTGAAACAATATTCTGTGCTCCAATTCCTTCCAAATATTTATATCATTAGAGATTGAATTTAAACTTTATTTCTTCATACAACTTGTAGCCTTATGTCTCTAGTTTACTCCAAGTTAAAAATCACTCCATTTGGATAACTATAACAAAAGTTATGCTCACAATACCAAAGCATGTTCGGTGTAGGAAAGTTCGAGTTAGTCGAGGTGAACTTGTCCAGAAACCCACTCCGAGAACATATTTTTCCACATTTTTCATCTTTTTACTTCCCATCTTTCACATATAACCCACCTTAACCCTACACCATCTCTTCAACTTCATTTTCAACTTTATTTCAACCCAATATCACTTACAAATACATCATAATCTATCTTTGATCATTAACTCTAAAAGAGAACATTAACTCATACCATTCATCAACAACTTCCTACCCACATTGAACCTTGTTTTTCACTTTTAACTATAACTATATATGTTTCATCCAACAATCAAGAAAGGTTAATGCTTATACTTACTTGTTTTAGCCTCAAAGTCTTCAAGATCTCTAAAACTCTAGCTTGATTTTCTCCTCTTCTTCTTTTCTTCTCACAGCCACGATGCTTCTCCTCTTCTTAAACAAGCCAACAATTTTCTTTTTCTAATTTATACTCTTAATGGTTGTAAGATGTCCATTTTGGCCTTTGATTAAGCCTTAAAGCCTTTTAACCTTAAGTGACTTTCCAATTTTGCCCTTTTGGTTATACACTCTTAACACTTTAATTTAACAAACTCAAGCAATAAAATCCTACTAACATTGACATGCTAATTAAACTCTAAATAAAATAATTATCTAGCAAGACCATAAAATTTATTCAAATCATGATTACTAACAAAAAAAATTCAGGGTCCAACATTTCTCTCCCTCTTAAAAGAATTTCGTCCTCGAAATTATTACCTAAGTCATTGAAGAGGTGTCGATACTTCTCCCTCATTGCTTCGTCCTCTAGCGGGTGCTTCTCCTCTCGGTCTCTCTGGAGGTTTTACTATCTGAACTGCCCACTTCAGTTGTAGTCTCGTACCCCACAGTCTCAGCTCTCCTTGAAACTTGCATCTAAGTTCCCTCTCTTCTTATATACTTGGGACACTCTCTGGCCATGTGTCTCTTTTCTCCACAATTGAAGCAAGTTTTTGTCAATCTGTAAGACTCTCCCCCCCTAAAACTTGCCACAATGGTCACACTTAGGGACATATGACTTGTCCCCTTCTCCCCTTCTACTGCCTCTAGTTGTTTAGGCCTGATGAGAGACAATCCTCATCTGTCTGGACCTGCTTGTACCACTACTTCTCTCCTCATACTGTATAAAGAAGGTCCTAGCACTCCTCTTTAGTATAGGAGTACCACCTCCCCTCTTGAACTGCTCTCTACCCTTTCTCTTTTTATTTAAGGCACTCTTTATGTTCTCTATGTTTTCAACTCTCAATGCCGCTTCAACCAACTGTTGAAAATCTCAAAAATTTTGTACCACCATTTTCTCTCTAATGGCTAGATGCAAACCCGATTCAAACCTACGACACTTAACTGCCTCACTCATCATTATCTCAACTACATATCGGGATAGCTGTGTAAACCTATGCTCATACTCGCTCACTATCATCTCCCTCTAGGTAAGACTCAAAAACTCCTTCTGCTTCTACTGAATATAAACCTCAAACAGATACTTCTTCTTATAAGTAACTAGGAAGTCCTTCCATCCTAACACTGACGGCTTCATTTGACTCTTTGGCACACTTTCCCACAAGTGAAAAGCATCCACCTAAAGCAAACTAATAGCATATTCCACCTTCTCATTATCCTCACAGTCCATTTTCTCTAACACTCTTTCTGTCTTCTTTAGCCATGTATTGGCTTCTTCCGGATTAGTGGTCCCATGGAAGTCTACTGTTTCATACTTCCTCAGCTTGTCAAACTACTTCCCCTTCTTAACTAAAGTCATAGCAAAAGTCTGCGGCATCTGACCCATGACTTAGACAAAAACCTGAAACATCCTTGGATCCAACAGAGGTACTTGCTCTTGCAGAACAGACGACTCCTATGTCTATAACCAAGAGGGCCCACTACCTTGCCCTACAAAAGACTTAGCATTTCCTGGGGCTACTGACTCGTTAGTAATCTCCTCCCTTGGCAGAGAGTTAGGTGTAACTGATCCTTGCGGAATTCCTAGTGTCCTTCTACGAGGTGACATTTTACTCCTTCAAATATAAACACTAAGGATTAGCTTAAATTTCATTTTAATCTTATTTCCTACATCTATGCATGATATGCGTGTCACTTAATGCAATCAATCAATTCATAATGCAACAAGTAATTACATATCATAACAATTCATACTATTATGCATTCTAAGCCTAGGAAAAGCCTAAGCTCTGATACCAAAGATGTTGGACCCGAGTCCTGTTCCCTATGTCAAGGCGACCGCTTAAGGTTGTTGGGTAAGGATCACGCGAGAGGAGGGTCGAAAAGATTTAAATTCGAAGGATTGACAGCATGATAAAGTGGTGGGTTCATCATGGCAACAAAATGTTCGCCATGGCAGACGCCTCGAGGTAGAAGCTCGCCACGGCCAGCCTTTGGCTTCATCGCGACGAACTCCCAAATTCCAAAACTCGTACTCCCAATATTCAACAACCAATATTAAACACACATACATTCATACATAAAATTCTAACCATCCAACTCACCCACCAGACGAACTTAATCATACACAAAAGGAACTTCAATTCTTCATTTCCTTACTAATTCAAAAAAGTTTGAACAAATACATATCATCATACATATCAAAGCTTAAGACAAAATACATAAGGATGCTTAATGTTGATATATCTAATGAGCTATTCAAAATGTTCACTAACTTAGTACCAAAGTCTGTAACTATCATGGAGTTCCAGATGCCTTGCAAGGATCAACTGTCGGCTTGTTCTGCACCTAAGGAGGGAAAATGATAGGTTGAGCTACACAGCTCAGTGGCTGATATATTTATAGCAATCGGAAATTATTCACAAATTCAAGCATATGTGTATATATATATATATCTAACAACTCAAGCATTTTCAAATTAGCTCAGAAACTCATAATTAAGCAAGTTAATGCATAACACATAACATAGAATTTAACCATTGAACATACACTCAAATGCATCATAATTGACAGTTCAAAGATGCAATGCACAAATAAATGGCTTGAGGTGTTGGATCTTGATTTTTCTAAATTGCTTAATTGCTTAATTATGTTTATTTATTGGTTTAAAGATTTTTTTTATTTAGAATTGGAAGGATGAGGAATTTGAATTAGAAAGAAGAGTAGGCTTAGTTAGAATTGAACTAAGTAGGTTAAGTGGTGATT
>JANVCQ010000230.1:17022046-17036956 GCA_025531925.1 Erythroxylum plowmanianum
AAGCACATATTCATTTTTGTCATATGCTCATACTTTCATGCTTTTTCTTATTTAATTCAAAATGTTATAACCTTTTTCAAGGTATAACATAATCACAAATCATCATGCATTATCAAATCTTCATAACAAGTTAAAAAAATCAAGCAATTTAGACATACACACACATAAACAAGAATTTGCCCAATCACACAATAACTATAAATACATTACCTACCTAATTTTGCTTGAAAATCCAAGTTCAAGATTACCTTTCCTCTTGCTCTTGAGTAAGGTTGTTTTGATTCCCTTCAAATAAATCAATTTCTATTTAATCCAAATTTAAAAAAGAGTTCATAAAACTTTAATAATCAAAAAATTCTAAAATTGAACTATAACCTTTTCAAAAATCTAAACCTTCAGGTCAATTTTTTCATGATCCTTTTGTTCAGGTACAAGAAGAAATTTGATGATACTTTCTTCTAGAAAAATTTCCCCCATTATCTTAAATTTCTAATGACACCAAAATTATTCAATTTGGTTCAGTAATCAAAAAGTTATACTTCAAACATTTTCGGACTGCTCTTATACTAAAACAATATTCTGTGCTCCACTTGCTTCCAAATATTGATATCCTTATAGACTGAATTTATACTTTCTTTCTTCATACAACTTGTATCTCTATGGCTCTAGTTTACTCCAAATTAAAAATCACTCCATTTGGATAACTATAGTAAAAGTTATGCTCAAAACATCAAAGCATATTCAGTTTAGGAAAGTTCGAGTTTGCCGCGACGAACTTGTCCAGAAACCCACTCTGAGAACATATTTTTCGACATTCTTCATCTTTTCACTTCCCATCTTTCACATATAACCCATATTAACCCTACACCATCTCTTCTACTTCATTTTCAACTTCATTTCAACCCAATATCACTTATAAATATATCATAATCTATCTTTGATCATTAACCCGAAAAAAGAACATTAACTCATACCATTCATCAACAACTTCCTACCCACATTGAACCTTGTTTTTCACTTTTAACTATCACTAAATATGCTTCATCCAACAATCAAGAAAGGTTAATGCTTATACTTACTTGTTTTAGCCTCAAAGTCTTTAAGATCTCTAAAACTCTAGCTTGATTTTCTCCTCTTCTTCTCACAGCCACGAGGCTTCTCCTCTTCTTAAACAAGCCAACAATTTTCTTCTTCTAATTTACACTCTTAATGGTTGTAAGATTTCCATTTTGGCCTTCGATTAGGCCTTAAAACCTTTTAACCTTAAGTTACTTGCCAATTTTGCCATTTTCGTTATACACCCTTAACACTTTAATTTAACCAACTCAAGCAATAAAATCCTACTAACATTGACATGCTAATTAAACTCCAAATAAAATATTTATCTAGCAAGACCACAAAATTTATTCAAATCATGCTTAATAACAAAAAAATTTCAAGGCCCAACATTTCTCCTCTTCTTAAAAGAATTTCATCCTTGAAATTATTACCCGAGTCATTGAAGAGGTGTCGATACTTCTCCCTCATTGCTTCCAAAGTCTCCCATGTAGCCTCCTCCGTCAAATGGTTCTTCCATAAGACTTTAACCATCACAACATTGTTTCTCAAAACCTTTTCTTTCTAGTCCAAAATCTCCTCTAGTTGCTCCTCATAGATTAAATCCTCCCATAACTGAACCTCTGAAGGTTGAACTATGTGCGAAGGGTCAGACTGATACCTTCTCAATATCAATACATGGAAGACACTATGAATTTTAGACAATTCTGATGGCAAAGCTAACTTATAGGCTAAAGGCCTGATCTTCTCAGTGATCTCATAAAGGCCTATATATCTTGGACTAAGCTTGCCCTTCTTACCAAACCTTAAAACTCCTTTCTATGGAGAAGCTTTAAGAAACCCTTTATCTCCAACTTCAAATTTCATCTCTTTTCTATATACATTTGCATAGCTCTTCATTCTGTCCTAAGCTGCTTTAATTCTCTGTTTTACCAATTTAATTTTATCACCTGTGACTTGCACCAACTCAGGCCCTAAAAGCCTTCTTTCACCTTCCTCATCCCAACATATAGGAGTTTTGCACCTCCTACCATACAAAGTTTCATAAGATGCCATTTGAATTCTTGAGTGATAGGAATTATTGTAAGCAAACTCAATTAAAGGCAAATTATCGTCTCATGAGCCTTTGAAATCCATGACACAAGCTCTCAACATTGACTCCAAAGTCCATATTGTCCTCTCTGATTGTCCATCATTCTATGGATGGAAAGTTGTACTAAAGTGCAACTTAGTTCCTAAAGCTTCCTGTAAGCTTTCCCAAAATCTAGAGGTAAACATGGGATCTCTATCTAAAACTATAGAGCTTGGAATCCCATGTAATATGATTATTTCATCCACATATTTCTTGGCCAAAGCATTTAAAGAATCTGTTTGCTTAATTGGTAAGAAATGTACTAACTTAGTTAGCCTATCCATAATCACCCATATTGCATCATGTTTCCTGTTGGTTCTTAGCAATCCCATCAAGAAATCCATCGAAATCTTTTCCCACTTCCATCTCGAAATAGGTAAAGGTTTAAGCTTGCCTAATGGTGCCTGGTGTTCAGCCTTGACTTGCTGACACACTAAACATCTTTTAGTATAATCTGCAACATCCTTATTCATTCCTTTCTACCAAAAATGCTCTTTCAAATCTCTGTACATCCTTGTACTATCTGGGTGCATAGCATAAACTGTATTGTGTGCCTCATCAAGAATTTCTTCCTTCAACTCTAACATATCGGGAATACACAATCTGTTACCTACCACCATCAATCCATCTTCCCTTACCTCTATTTCAAAAGGTTTGCCATTCTTAATCTCTTCTCTAAGCTTAATTAAGTACTCATCTTGTTCCTACAATTTCTTAATCTTCTCATTCAACACTGGCCTTTCTCTAAGTTAATCAATATACATCCAGATTCGACTTGCTTCAATGTCACTCTAAGTTTGGCTAATTCCTTCAACAAAGGAAAATACACCATCTCCACATGTGCCATAGTAGATTTCCTACTCAATGCATCCGCTACTACATTAGCTTTTCCTGGGTGATAATCTATCATCAAATCATAATCTTTAAGTGGATCTAACCATCTTCTATGTCTCAAATTCAACTCCTTTTGGCTCATCAGATACTTAAGGCTCTTATGGTTTGTAAACATCCTAGTGGTGACTCCATATAAATAATGTCTCCATATATTCAATGCAAAAATTGTGGTAGCTAACTCCAAATCATGCGTAGGATAATTCATCTCAAAGGCTTTCAATTGCTTAGAAGCATAGAGAATCACTTTATCTCCTTGCATCAACAAATATCCCAATCCCTTCCTTGAGGCATCACTATACACTATATATCCATCATTACCCGATGGTAAAGTCAAAATTGGTGCCATTATAAGCCTATTCTTCAATTCCTCAAAACTGCTCTGGCACTCCTTTGTTCACACAAACTTTTGATTCTTCCTTCTCAATTTGGAAAGTGAAGTTGCTATCATAAAAAAACCCTCCACAAACCTTCTATAATATCTGGCTAAGCCCAAGAAACTTCTCACTTCAGCTACATTCTTAGGTGCTTCCTATTTCACCACAGCTTCAATTTTTCTCGGATTCATATGCACTCCTTACTCGAAAATCACATGTCTAAGAAATGTCACTTCCTTTAGCCAAAATTCACATTTTTCGAATTTGGCATATAACTTGTTCTTTCTCAATGTCTCCAAGACAATCCTCAAATGCACTTCATGCTCTTTGTCACTCTTGGAATAAACCAATATCTCATCAATAAAGACTATGACAAATAAGTCCAAGAAAGACTTAAAGACTCTATTCATTAGATCCATGAAAGCTACAGGGGCATTCGTTAATCTAAAGGGAATAACTAAAAACTCAAAATATCCATACTGTATTCTGAAAGCAATTTTTGACACGTCAGACTCCTTTATCCTCAACTGGTGATAACCCAATCTCAAGTCTATCTTGGAGAAGACTTTTGCCCCTTGCAATTGGTCAAACAAATCATCTGTGCGTGGGAGCAGATATCTGTTCTTGATGGTGACATGGTTAAGCTTCCTATAATCCACACACATTCCTAATGATCCATCTTTCTTCTTTACGAAAAGGACCAAAGCTCCCTAAGGCGAAGAGCTCGGCCTAATGAAACATTTCTCCAACAACTCTTCCAATAAATCTTTAAGCTTTTTTAATTCTGTCGGAGCTACTCGGTAAAGTGGAATTGAGATCGGTGCGGTACCTGGAAGAAATTCAATGGGAAACTCAATTTTCCTAAGTGGTGGTAGTCCTAGTACCTCCTCAGGAAAGACATCCAGGAATTCCATGACCATGGGAATTTCTTTTAACTTTCCTCCATCTACCTTTTTGTCTACCATATAGGCTAAAAATGCTTCACACCATTTCCTCATCATTTTCTCTGCTAGTAGAGCTTAAACAACTTTAGGCGGGCTTGACTTTCTGTCTTCCATAAACACCACCTTTCTCTTATCATCCACCTCAAACTCTACTAACTTTCATTCCCCATCCAAATTAGCATTATACTTCTCTAATGTGTCCATGCCCAAAATCACATCCAATCCTCCCATCTTTAATGGCATTAGATCCACCACTAATTATTCTCCTCCAACACATATTTCACAATCTCTATAAACTTGACTAATCACAATGTACTAGCTGATTGGAGTACTCACCATTAAAGAAGTATCCAATGGGCTTAGTTCTCTACCATACACAGTTCTACTTGATGACACAAACGAATGGTTAGAACTCGGATCAATCAAAACAACAATATCAGCATTAAATAATTTAACCGTACTAGTCACAATTTCTGGAGTAGTCTCTGCATCCTACCGTGTTATTGCAAACACCCTAGCTGGTACTTGCCCCCTAGGTCTCCCTGGAAGATTCACTCTCTTAACTGCAACTGAAGTGTATCAGAACTGCCCACTTCAGTTGCAGTCTTATGCCCCACAGTCTTAGCTCTTTTTGAAACTTCCATCTGACCTTTCTCCTGTGTTGCATACTAAGGGAACTCTCTAGCCATGTGCCCTTTCTTTCCACATTTAAAGCAAGCTCCTATCAGCCTGTAGCATTCTCCTCTATGGAACTTATCATAATGATCACACTTAGGTACAGAAGACTTATCCCCTTCTCCCCTTCTGCTACCTCCCGTCGTTAAGGCTTGATGAAAACCAGTAGAAGTCCTCCAAGGTCTAGGCTTGCTTGCACCACTGCTCCTCTCCTCAAACTACACAGGGAAAGTCCTGGCACTCCTCTCAGGCATAGAAGTACCACTCCCCTCTTGAACTGCTCCCTCCCCTTTTTCTTCTTGTTCACGACACTCTTTATGTTCTCAATGTTTTCAACCCTCAGTGCCACTTCAACCAGCTATTGAAAATCACAAAAATTTTGTACCACTACTTTCCCTCTGATAACCAGATGCAACCCCGATTTAAATCTACGGCACTTAACTACCTCACTCATCATCACTACTGCATATCCGGATAGCTGTGTAAACCGGTGCTCATATTTGCTCACCATCATCTCCCTCTAGGTGAGGCCCAGAAACTCTCTTTACTTCTATTGAATGTAGTCTTCAGACAGGTACTTCTTCTTATACATTGCTAAGAATTCTTTCCATGCGAGCACTAGAGGTCTCATCTGACTCCCTGACACACTCTCCCACTAATGCAGGGCATCTCCCTGAAGCAAACTAGCAGCATACACAGCCTTCTCATCATCCTTGCAATCCATCTGATCTAGTATCCTCTCGATCTTTCTCAACCAAGTCTCAAATTCTTCTGGATCCGTTGTCCTATAGAAGTCTACTACCCCATACTTCCTCAACTTATCAAACTGTTTTCCCTTCTTAGTTGGGCCCGGAGTAGAAGTCTGTGGCATGTAATCCATGGCCTAGATAAATGCCTGAGCAAAGGCTTGGAACATCCTCGGATCTAATGGAGGCACTTGCTCCTGTGAAATAGGTGATTCTTACGTCGGTGACCGAGAGGTCCCACTACCATGCCTTACAAAAACGTCAGCATTTCCTAGGGCTATTGACTTATCAGTACTCTCCTCCCTTGACAGAGAATCAGGTGCGACGGATCTTTACAAAATTTCTCGTGTCCTTCTATGAGGTGGCATCTTACTCCTTCAATAACAACGCTAATGATTAGCATATAATTCATTTTAATCTTATTTCCTACATGTATGCATGATATGCATATCACTTAACACAACCATTCAATTCATAGTGCAACAATTAATCATATAGTATAAAAATTCATCCTACTATGCATTCTAAGCCTAGGAACAGCCTAAGCTCTGATACCACAAGATGTTGGGGCCCATTTTTGGAGCCCAACTATCAGTTCGGATACCAAAAGATGTTTGACCTAGGTTTCGAGATCAATTCCTATTCAAATAGCAAGAGTAGTGGCAGCGTGTATTGTGGCAGGATTGTTGCGACGACAAAATGTTGACCTCAACGAACACCTGGCAGTAATCTCCCAACCCCTTCGAGTCAAATACGCCGCGAAAAATCTCTGGCTTTGCTGCGGCGAAACCCTCAAAAATCGAAACATAGACTCCAAAATTCAAATATACTGAGCAAACACATACATTCAAATCTAACTATCCAAACTTAACCACAGGCTAAACATAATCATCTACAAAAGAAACTTCAATTCTTCATTTCATTACTAAATCTAAGGAGTTTGAATAAACTTTACTTACATAACATCATGCATATCAAAGCTTAATACAAATACAAAATGATGCTCAATGTTGATATGTCTATAAAGTTATCCGATAAGTCACTAACTGAGCATAAAGTCTCTAACTATCTTGGAGTTTTCGATGCCTTGCAAGAATCAATTGTCGTCTTGTTCCGCACCTGAGGAGGGAAAATAATGGGTTGAGTTACACAGCTCAGTGGCTAATATATTTATAGTCATCGATAATTTTCCACAAATTTAAGCATATGTATATATATATGTATCTAACAATTTAGGCATTCTCAAATTAGCTTGAAAACTCATAATTAAGCAAGTCATCATATAACACATAACATAGGCTTTAACCATTATGCATAACATGCAAATACATCATGCTTGACAATTTAAAGATGCAATGCACAAACAAATGGCTCGAGGGTTCCATGGAAACAGAATGGAGAAACCGAAGTTTACACCATAAATAGAATGAGTCCATTTTTGGAGCTCATATGCCACAAGAGGGCAGTCGGGAGAAGGCTCTTGTCAACATACACGTGACGAACAGAATGGTTCTACTCTCGCCCAAACAAAAGCACATATTCGTTTTATCATATGCTCATACTTTCATGCTTTCTCATCTTTTCATTCATACAAAATGGCATGACATGCTTCAATGACATAACTTGATCACAATTTATAATTCATAATGCATTTTCAAACATCACAACGATTTCAATATCAAGCATATCAAGTTTAAGCAAATCAACATACACACATATAGGCAAGAATTTGCCCAATTACACAATAACTATAAATACATTACCCACCTAATTTAGCTTGCAAAATCCAACTCAAGATGGCCTTTCCTCTTGCTCTTAGGTAAGGTTTTCTTGATTTCCTAAACAAAACCATTTTTCATTTAATCCAAATTCAAATGAAAATTCATAAACCTTTAATAATCAACACATGCTAAAATTGAACTATAACCCCTTTCAAAATTCAGACTTTTGGGTCAATTTTTCCATTATCATTATGATTAGGCAAATGAACAAATTTGAGAACATTTTCTTCTAGAAACATGCTCCCCCTTGTCTTAAGTTTTTCATGACACCTAAATCATTCAATTTGGTTCATTAGTCTGAAAGTTATACTCCAACTATGTTGGGACTGTCCTTATACTAAAACAATGTTCTACACTCAACTTCCATCCAACAATTAAGGTTCTTAGAGACCTAATTAAAAATTGATTTCTTCTGACAACTTGTAGCTCTATGTCTCTAGTTTACTTAAAATAAAAAATCACTCCATTTTAATAACTACAGAAAAAGTTATTCTCAAAATAACAAAACATTTTCTGTGCTGGAAAGTTCACCACAGCAACCCAGAAAAGTTCACGTGAAATCTTACAAGTTCATCGCGACGAACCCCTGACTTGGCCGTGGCGAACTTCATTCTTCAAGTTGGCTACAGCGAACTAAGGAAAGTTTACTTTGGAGAACTTCAACAGAAGCATACGCAAAACATGTTTCATTTTCTGGATTTTAACTTCCCACCTTTCACATATAATCCATCTTAAACCTAAACCATCTTTTCTACTTCATTTCAACTCAAAATCATTCACAAATACATCATGATCTATCTTTGATCATTAACCCTAAAAGATTAAAAAAATTTCATATACCATTCATCAACAACTTCCTACACACATTCAACTTCATTTTCACTTCTAACTATCATTAAATGTGGTTCATCCAACAATCAAGAAGGGTTAATGCTTATACTTACTTATTTAGCTTCAAACTCTTCAAGATCCTCCAAAACCCTAGCCTCTATTTAATCCCCTTTTTGTATCTAAGCGAGAAGAAAGATGATAACTTACTTCTAACAAGTTGATTTCTCTTCTTTTTCTTCATCTTTCTTCTTCCTTCAAAGCCTCCTACGATTTTCCTCTCTTCTTCTCCTTCTTCAGTTTTCTTCTCTTCTCCCCTCACACTGACAACACTTCTCTTCTTCTTCTAAGCCAAGACACATTTTATTCTTCTTTTTCCTATTTTGCCCTTCACTCACTTATTTCTTCCAATTCTACCCCTCCTTTTGTCTTTTATGTCCCTAACTCCTTTAACCACTTTACACCATATAAATTCTAAGTAGTAAATTCTAATCTTTCCATCAAATTCCAACCTCTATTCATGCTTACTAAATTTAATGACCCAATTCTAAAAATAAATAAATAAGAAATAAACAAAACGTAAATAAATAATTAAACAAATAATTCGATAATAATTGAAAAAATTTTGAGGTGAATACTCACATCCTTTATCATAGTGCACATATGTGTGTGTGTGTGTGTGTACACACTCATATATGACTTTCTTATGACTGTCTCTAGTTTCTTAAAAGGTAGTTATATCCCCATCACTAATGATAAGATCACACATGATCAAGATTTATTGATCACATCTCCTCAGCAATTTGATAATTTCTATCACTTTATCCATGATTATACTATATTGAAGCTTTGTTTCCACTATTGTTCTATCTTTTGAACCAAAATTTTTAGCCCTTTTAGCATTTATTTTAGGTTGATCTAGTTCCATCTGTATTACCTTAATACTATCCTTTTCTAATCACAACATGTACCTTACATTTATTTTCCTAATATATGTTACTCAAGAAATACTACATCTTTAAAGGTTACTTTAAAATTTTTATCAAAAGCCTAAAACTTATAAAATTCTACCTTACTATGTTTTTCATCCTTTAATGAGCTTCCTTTACAAAGTTTTGTCATCTTTTTCTCACTAAAATTACCTAACAACATGTTTCATAATATAATATTATCTTTATTTGACTCTATGTTTATAACTTCTTTACCTACAATTATGTTCCCTATCAATCTGTTGATATTTTTCTAATCTCACATTCATCTCACCCTTTTAAAATAAATCACTTGTTAATATAGAAATTTGATATAATATGTAAACTACATAAGAAGGGGTGTTGAATTGTGTAATCTTTTCAAAAATATTAATATTTTGAGACTTCTTGAATTTCTTTACAAAATTCAAATGATCACTAAAACACTTTGCTAAAGTTGATAAGAAATGTAATCACAAGTAATATTATCTACTTGTCTAACACAAGAAAATTAAAGATAAGGGTTAGAAAATAGATGCTGCGATTTTATACTGGTTCACCCCAAACCTTGGGCTACGTCTAGTCCCTAGAGTTTTTCTGAGATTTCACTATACTCTTTCAACTTTACAAGTATTCTTTCATACGTAGAGCCTCTTCCGGTCTCTCTCACAAAGTATTCTTTATCAGTTATATTAGCCTCTCCAAGCTCCAGCCTTCCTTTCTCTCTCTAAGAAAAGTATTTTTGAGCTTTCACATTACAGATGTGTTTGCTCACTTCTTTTGCACTTTGAATACAGAATTTTTGCTAATATCAAAAACGTTCACAAGTAATTCTCTATCTGTTTCTCTGTATGTATTTGTATGTGTCTATGTAGTTTTTGACTCGAACTAATATTTATAGCCTAAGTTTCCAACCATCTTCTTGATAACCGCTTCTTGAATCTTCTAGAAACAGTTATTAGTTGAGTCTTGTAACTAACCTCAACTAATTTACTGACTGACGTTCTAGCATATCTTCTTTTTGTATCGTCTGGAATAACTTTTCTTCTGTTACTATATTTCGTCTGTTATTCTGCTTCATCTTATGTTGCATTGCTTCGTCTTATGTTACGACTTCATCTTATGCTTCGATTTCGTCTTATGTTGCGTTACTTCATCTTATGCTTCGACTTTGTCTTATACTTCAACTTCGTTTTATGCTGCGTTTCGTGTTATGTTCCAACTCTGTCTTATGCTTCGACTTCATCTTATGCTTTGACTTCGTCTTATGTTGCCTAAGTGTTATTTGCATTTATCTGAAACACTTGACAAACTCATCAAAACAGTTCATACATTTCTAAGATTATTATTATTTGATTGCCATCAAAATTAATAGAAGTGAAGTCCTCTTCACTTAACAATCTCCCCTTTTTTGATGATAACAAATAATCATAATTTTAGAAAGTAAAATGAACTTTATAGACAAATAGTATTTAGACAAATAATAAACCAAAGAAAAATATAAGAAAAGAATTGCATACAAGACATATACAATGCTTTTTATTTGTTATTCTTGTTCTCCTCTATATCTCCTTCTCCTTCTCCTTCTCCCCCTATTTGTTATCAATAAAAAAATTTCTCATTGTAGACGCTTTAGAACTTCAAAAAACATACGTTGCATGTAAGTGCAGACCATCTTGAGGTCATGTTCAATAGTAACCCGTAGTAGTGCTACTTCCTCATGAAGATCACCCATTGAGTCAGCGAGTTCATCGACCTTAGAATGAACTTCCTCAATTTCTTTTGCTAATGTTTTCTGAGCTTCCCTCTGACTGTGACTTGCTTCCATCCAATTTATGAAATGTTTCAAGGACTCTGGATTAACAGTAGGATCTTGATGTATTTCACTAAGTGGATAAAGATTTTCAGCAGCAGATGGTTCTGAAGGTAAAACATCTAACTCTATAATTTTGATAGAGGGTAGACTGAAGGGTTGTTTTCCTTCTTAGAGATCAAGATCATCAGGTCTAGATAGTTTTAGAATTGGTTGCCTAAGAAGATGTAACACATCCTTGACTGAAGGTATGAAACCTAAAGATCTGAAATGCATGACCAAATGCCCAAAGGTTTCTAAATTGAAATTGATACCTTCAACCATGATACTTCTGTGCTGTCCTTCTTGCACTTTCCCAACAACCATAAAGTTTTCATCTGTAATTGAAACTCCAAATTTACTTCCTGATGCTTTTGAAATGTGGTGTGAAACATAGATACCTCCAGGTTGAGCTGCATTGCATGCGACATCTATGTTCTTCACAGCTAGTTGAATTTGCTCTTCTGTAAGATCATCTTTATTTCCTTCAAGAAACATCTTGTTTTTCCCTTTTTCTTCGTTTCTCACAAGGTTTGAGCATATTGGTTGTACATCTGGCACAATTTTTATCAAAGTTCTACTCGTAATTGGATATATTGTATACTGATCCTTTGACATCTTCAATGGATATGGTTCTGCCTTCTCATCTTGCAGAATACTTATAATCTCCGTTCTTCATGGCTTAGAAGATGTATCATTTGATCTTTAATCGGTATAGGTTCAACTAGTATCTTGACTGACTTCTTTGAAGGTTCTCTGATAATAATTGAGCTTCTGCTTCGAACAGGTACCGGTTCTTCTATAATCTTTATTCTTAAATCCTTTTTATTGAATGGTTGAGCATGATTATAATGTTCCAATTGATGTTCAATTGTTTTTGCCTTTTGTTTAACCTCAGATGAAGAAACCTTCTTCTGACTAGGCTTTACTTTCTTTTGTTCTTCTGCCGATTTAGAAGAAAGTTGTTGTTGAGGCTTCTTCCTCTTAAATACTAATTTCCTTTTAATTTCAGTCTCTCCAGATGATTTTGCTTATTGGCTTTGCAAAATAGAGATAATTGATCTGGTAGGCTACTATCTTTTTTCTTTCTTTTTAGAATCTTCATCATGAATCAGAGATGTCCTCTTCTTCTGTTCTTGTTGTCGTAAGGTCAATAGTCTTGGTGACATTCTTGACTGTTTGGATTTTTTTGATTGAAGTGTCTCCGCCTTTCTCTTTAATGACACTTGTTGTGATGATTGTTGAATTCGACTTTCCTTTTTCTGTAGAATCATCTTAGGTTTTTTTATTACATCAGACAATTTTTTAGTCTTTTCTTCTATAGATGTTCTTCCTGTCAAATGAGGTTTTGTTGTTCTTGCAGTCATACCATGTTCACTTCTGCCCCGTCTTACTATAAGCTCCCCCTCTGACCTTGCTTTGGGAGTAAAACTGCTATTCGGCTCTTCATCAACCTTTATCTCCATTATGTGAATAATTGCAACATTAATAACACTTTTCACATCCATCTTTACCCTGTTACCTCTGTTGAGAAAGATTCCTGATTCTCTAAAAGTCCTTATCAATAGCATTCCATACGGTAAAGAGCTAGAATCACCCTTTACCTTCATTGTGTTCTTCAAAATCAAATACGGAAGATTAATGGGTTGGTGATTTAGTAGGTGACACAGACAATGTTCATCATTCATTGTCATAAGGCCCTTCGAGCCTGCTCTTGGTAGAATATAGTAAAGAAGCAGCGAATGAAGAGCCCTAGCCTTCGAAATAAGAGTTACTGCCTTTTTAACTTTAGGATTACTACTTCCATAGAGTTGTCGATTAATGTGCATTCTATCTACATAACCTTGAGTAATCCATTTTGTATTGTTAAACAACTTTACTCCAATACTAGGACACCCACTGACCCTTTTGATAATATCTTCTGTCATAATAACTGACAATCCATCTACCATTGATACTAAAGTATCATCTACCACCTTTGCGTTCTTCCAAAATTCATATATCTCATTCAAATAGACCTTTTCACGAACCTTGAAGAAGTTTTTTCAGTTAACTGCTTCAATCTCTGGTTCAATATCCATATGATTTTCTTTTAATAGGATGAAATCAACGTGTCTTCCATAGATAAGCGATTGCTCCATTTGTGATTTGTAACAAATAAAAACTAAACACACAAAAGTATTTCACTCAAAATAGCGATGTTAGTTTCTAAAAGTAAGAGTATAACATGAAATGAACTTGAAGCTTAGAATAGAGTATGAATCGTCTTGGTTGAGAGCATTAAGCAAGTCGGTTTTAAAGTATTTCAAGAAAATTCTAGAGTAGAAGGAATTTTAGAATCTTGAGAAGATCTCCTTCTTATACTTACTCTTGAAAAGTTACCATTCATAACTTACCATTACTGTTTATTTGAAAACTAACGACTTTTTTCTTCTTCTTATATGAATCATCTGGGTCATGACATGACAACCAAATGGTCATTCAGCATTACCATATTCAAGTTTCGTTTGAATTCGTTGAATCTATCTTCACAAAAGGGTTTAGTGAAGATATCTGCCCATTGCTGATTTGTCTCAACAAATTGTAGACTAATGATTCCTCTCTATACATAGTTTCGTATAAAATGATGTCTAACTTCAATATGTTTTGCCCTCGAGTCTTGTATTGGATTCTTTGATAGATTGATAGCACTTTTGTTGTCACAAAAAATTGGAATTTAATCTTCACGTATGGAGTAATCTTCCAACTGATACTTAATCCATAATGTCTGTGAACAACAACTTGCAGCTGACATATATTCAGCTTCTGCAGTAGATAGAGCAATTGAACTTTGTCTTTTACTTGACCATGAAATTAGGTTATGACCAAAAAAGTGACAACCTCCACTTGTACTCTTTCTATCAATTCTATCTCCAGCATAATCAGCATCACAGTAGCCAATAAACCTGAAATCTTTACCTTTCTCATACATTAAACAAAGATCAATAGATCCTACAAAGTATCTCAATATTCTTTTAACAGCAATATAATGAGATTCTCTGGGATCTACTTGAAATCTTGCACACAAACAAACACTAAACAATATATCAAGTCTGTTTACAGTTAGGTAAAATAAATAACCAATATTACCTCTGAAATGGGTTTGATCAACCTTCTTACCTACTTCATCCTTAGATAAGAGGATTGACGGATGCATAGGAGTTGACATAGGTTTAACCTTCTGCATTTTATATTTGAGTAACAATTCTTTAATATATTTATGTTGATGAGTAAAAATCCTTTCTTTGGTCTTTTTAATTTGTAAACCAAGAATTTCAATTCACCCATCATATTCATTTCAAATTCACTTTTCATAATATTTTCAAAACTGGAACATAGAATCTTAGAAGTTGCACCAAACATAATATCATCTACATATATCTGTACTATAATGAAATCATTTTCTTATCTACTTGTCCTCTAATGAAGTCATTTCCTATCAAGAAAGAACTTAGACAATCATACCAAGCATGAGGTGCTTGTTTTAATACATACAAAGCTTTATGAAATCTATAGACATATTCCGGTTTATCAGCATCTTCATAACCAGGAGGTTGCTTTACATAAACTTCTTCATCTATAAAACCATTCAAAAAGGCACTTTTTACATCCATTTGAAAC
>JANVCQ010000230.1:17045327-17059703 GCA_025531925.1 Erythroxylum plowmanianum
CCCTGTTGGAGAAAAATTAAGTTCATTAGATAGATGAAATTCATGAAATGAGATAGGGGTAGTGTGGTCATAACAACTTTATTCTTCTTCTTCTTCTTCTTCTTCTTATTATTATTATTATTATTATTATTAATAAATTCCTTATTATTAATAATTTTCTTCTTCTTCTATTATTATTATTATATAAAATTAATTTTCTTATTATTATTTTTATTATCATTGTTATACAAAATTAAATTTCTTCTTCTTCTTCTTCTTCTTCTTCTTCTTCTTCTTCTTATTACTAAATTCCTTATTATTATTAATTTTCTTCTTCTTCTATTTTATTATTATTATTATTATACGAAATTAATTTGATAATGATGATGATGATGATCATAACGACGACAATTATTATTATTATTATTATTACTATTATTATTATTAATTATTATAAATTTTCTACTTATTATTATTAATTTTAACAATTATTTTTATTTTTTATTTTTGTTATTAAATTTCTTATTATTATTAATTTTTTTCTTCTTTTTTTTATTTTTTTTATTATTAAATTTCATTTTAATTCTTGATCTTTAGAAGGATAAAGTTGTCTTCAATAAGAATATCTACTCTTGGAATAGATAAAGATAGGTAGGGATCGGTGTTATCTAATACCCAAAGTTTAAGAATAGATGTTCCTTAAGATTAGTTATTCTGTGTTTGTTTCTAACCAAGCACAGGTTTAATAATATGCTAAGAATATGTTAGGAATAGAATAAATATTCCTTTGAACCAAACAACCTTATAAAATAGGTATATAATAAATAAGAAGTAAAATTTATAAGAATAAGTAAAAATAAAATATTTTATTGAAATAAAAATACACTAATGTTTATTATTATATAATGAACTAATAATAAATAAATATGAGTCTAATATAAAACTTAAATAACAATAAAAATCAAAAATATATTTTTGAAAGAGATTGTGTCTCATCATCGTCAAAAGCTCCAAATTGTCCAACGCTATTTAAAGATTCGTAAACTACACTTTCATCTAAAATATTTGAATCAACTTCTTCTACTGCATTAAAATAAATTACAAATTATTAATGTATCAAATTATCCTCAATTGCAAACTTGTAATACAATATAATTTTAACTTAAATATGATCAAAGAAGATATGAACTGATCATCAGTAGATGTTTTTTTTAATTTATTCGTTGTAACAAAAGCATTTTCTTCATAAATCATCTTTTCAAGTTCATTATAATCAATATCTAGCAATTCTTCTTCTTCTTCAATCAAAAAATCAATATGTTCAATACAATCAATATCAATTAGATCATATGTTCTCTTCTTACTAAATGCTCTGAATACATAATAAAGAAATTATAAACTCAATAATAAAAATAAAATTATTGAAATAAAACACTATAAAGTACTTATTCTTTATTCTCAAATTATAAGTAACGTAAACAAGGTCATTAAGTCTTTGATGTTTAAAATGATTTTATTTCTTTGTATGAATACGTTCAAGAACACTCTAATTATGTTCGCAACCTGATGCAGAAACTATTTGACTAAATAACCTAATAACGAATTTTCTCAATGTTGGAGCATTGTCACCGAATAATCTCTGTCACTCATCTGTATTTTAAATTAATAGTTATGATAAATAAATATATATTATTAATAAGTAAATAATGAATTAAAAGTATAAAACTTACCTATTTGCAATTTTTTCATCATAAGTTCTCTCTTTGCTAACGATCTAGCAAAACTTTATAAACCTTCATGATACAATTTAATTTCATTTATTGCTTGTAATTGCTTTTCAATAGAGAAAATAACTTTGCATTCAACCACATCAAACAAATCGTCCATAATATTAATTGTACGTGCTTCTCCACTATATAAGCAATACGGATTGAAAAAATAAGCTACTAAGTGGATCCTTTGAATAAAATGCTTATCCCATCGTTGATCAATAATATATATATAAGGCTTTTACAATTTATCCTTCCCTTTAAAAAGATTTATAATTATTTAGTGAGTCTTATACATACCATCATATATATATCTCAAAGATGGCTTTTCATCTGAGACAACAATCCACAACAACCTTATAAGCGGAGCTACAATCTTTACAATGATCAAGCAAGCATCCCAAAAGTTATTATTTAGAATAATAATATAAACTTCTTTTTTCTTTTTCCCTCTTTGATAATTTATGACTTGAAAAGTGTTTACTTGTCACTAAATTTTGAAGTAATTGCTTATGTTCATAAACACTTTTCAAAGTAATAAAGCAGTGAGGCATACGATTTTAACCCAATCTTTTTCTTTCTTAATCAAGACAAAAATGTGACATGATTATACACGGAAATTTTGATCTTAGATGTGCGTGAACAAGACTAGAAATATGGTCCATACTACCAATATATTTTAAAATAAGATTTATACAATGAGTAGTGCATGGAGACCAATAAATATGCCCATACTTTGATTGTGATAACTACCTAACTAATACATAATTAGCTGCATTATCTGTAACAAAATGCACAACATTCACCCCATCTGACAATTCATATAATGATTCAAATAAAGCATTAGCACTTTTTACCGTGTTAGAAGCATTAACAGACTTGATAAAACTTGTTCCAATATTACAATAAACCAAAAAATTAATCAAGGTTCTTTGACTTTGATCAGTCCACCCATCTGCCATAATAGTGTATATTGTTGATTCCCAACCAAATTATATGTATCCACAATTAACTGATATTCATTTTTTAAATCTTGAAGCAAAGGCACACATAGCTCATAATAAGACGGTACCTTAAATCTTAGACCTATTATTGTTGTAGCATCAATTACTTCTTAAAAATATAATGAATTTAAAGCATTTACAGGCTGTTTGGAAGAGGATGAATTGAATTCAATCTTGTGATTGAATTCAATTCATCTGTTTGGAACCTAAAAAAGAGCATGAATTGAATTTTGCCGTGGGTTTAAAACCCACTCTATTAACAAATTCAATTCACGTCCCAAGTCACGTGAATTGAACCCCAACAGCGCCTCTCTTCTTTTTTAACTAACAAACCCAATAATACCCATTATTAGAGAAACACCATACACGAATGGTGAAGGAGCTCGCGTCTGGTAAAGAAGCTGTCCAGTGATGATGGAGCGACAATTTGCTCACCCTGGGGCAACAGTTGCTTCTCATTGAGGCCAGTCGACAGTCGCCTAGGTCATATGGGCGAAGAAGCTCAAAATAGGAGGCAAACAATGACAGCGGCAAGGAGTAGCCGGAGGCGCGAGAAAGAAAACCGCGACGATGACAAAATTTATAGGAAAACATAGATTTTTGCAAAACATGTGCCCATGTTGATGAAATGAGCTTTGGGGAGAGTCTGTTGACGCATGTGTTGCACAAACCACGCCAAACACTCCCAAAAATTTTTTAAATTGTATTTTGAAATATATTTTAGCCTTAATTTTAATTAAACTAGTTTAATTCAGATTAAATTAGCTTAATCTCTAATAAATTTTAATAATAAACTTTTTTGATGATATTACTTATAATGAAATTGATGTTTATAAGTTGCTCTATGTAAGTGTGAATGTTTATTAGTTAATCACATTATTTTTTAGTCAGGGATAAATGTGTCATATGAAATAATTGAATTCAATTTTAATATTATTGGATTTGTTCCAAACAGTTTAATTGAATCCAATTATAATATGACTAGATTTGTTCCAAACAGTGTAAATTGAATTCAATTCATTAATGAATTCAATTCGAAAGTTTCCAAACAGGCTGTTAAAGGAATACATAAATGATAGAACCATCTAACCCATACTCCTTTACATCGCAAAGCAACATCCTTATCAACTATAAAACTTTTTAGACTAGTTTGAGAACTAGGATTAGTTTTTAGAGAAAGATAAGAATTTGTGTCAATAGCTTTTCTTTTTCCTTTATATAATATTTGTGGTGTTTCATTATCTCTAAAAGAAATATCATGAGCCTCTTTATTTTCCTTTTTCTTTTTTACTTGTTGCTACAAATATTTTCCAATCATATCACGTACATCCAGTGGTACTTTTTTGCAAGAAGCAATATTACCCTTAACACAAACAAGATATTTTTTCATTCTAAAAATTTCTCCCGCTTTAAATATTCTACCGTAAAATATACAGTTATATTAGATATTCCCATCAGATGCTTGAGAAGAAGAAAAATAACTCCATATTAGATCGAACTTATCACGAGTAGAGGATGATTTCATATTTTTCATTATGATTTAACCTAAAAAGTATAAAAAATAATTGGATATACTATTGTCAGGTCAAAAGTATAAAACTTAAATAATTTTCATTATCAATTGTAATAAATAATGACAATCATAAGCATAAAACTGCTCTTATATAGGATCAAAGTGGTTGTGTTTTCCAAAATGATCAAAGTCAAAAATTATATATATATAATAGAATCAAAGTGGTTGTGTTTTCCAAAATGATCAAAGTTAAAAATTTTCCAATAGGATAAATGTTTCTTGCTCTCTCTTTACATATAATTTTTCTAATAATACAATTTCTCTCCTTTTTTAGAAAATATCTTTCAATCTTTTTGATTGGTGGGGATTGAAGTGGGTGCTGATTTAAGTTGGTCCCTTTCCTTTACACATAAGGAATCTGCACCTTGTATTTTGCTATATTCTTTTTCAGAGTTATATGTGGTGAAGAGCTTGTTCTATAACTTCTTGCCTTTTTATCACACATACGTCCAAAGAGAGACAAAAGAGACTACTATTACTTTAGAGAGTTAAAGTTCTTCAGCCATAAGAGTGAACAAAATTGGTTAAAATAGACAAAATTTTTAATGAAACACAAACCTAAGCTATCATCAGTTACATTTTAGGATTCATGGTTGGAGTTAAAGATTTAGTTTGGTGATTGTGCTTTCAAATAAAATCAAAGTAAAAAATTATCAAGAAACACAAATGGAACATACATATACATTTATACAAAGAAGACCAACAGCAAAGCAATGGATACACAGAAGATCAACAGATGTTACTCACTTATTAAACTTTGCTCCAGCAATTGCTCCACTTCAAATAGCCTAACCAAAATATTGCTAGTTTTTAATTTTGGTTTTTTAGATCAACAAATTGAATAGTTGAAAGAGTATATATAACCCAACTATCAAAAATAGAAATTTATATGAAATAGAGTTCTAAATATTACAAAAAATGTTATAAAAATTGATATGAAATAGAATTTTAAATATTACAGAAAACTTAAACCACATGTTAATAGAATATTTCTAATTGTTACAAAAAAACTAATTGATCAATACTACTCCTTATTTGTTAACTTTGAATAACACAGAACATGAACTCTATATAAACTTGACAACGAGAATTAACATTTCAATCCAGAACCATTACAGTGAACTAATCCATGCAAAAGATGAGTTTGTAGATCAAAAACATCATGTTCCAATTGCTTGTGCTAGTGGCTGTCTGGTTATATGATTAGATGATGGTTTCTTTTGGAGACAAAATTAGCACTCCAACTTAAATCACAAAACCAAAGATTGAAAGAAGATCCATAATTAATGCAACAATTCCATGCCTCACCTCAGATACAAAAGAATTAGCAGTAACATTAAAAGAAATTACCATTCCAAAATATTCTCTCAATGATAGGTTCCCTAATAGCAGAAATGCAAAGCTTGTCAAAGAATAAAGAGCAACAATATAACATAAGATGACCACACAAACAAACACAAATAAAAAAGAGAAGCAGTAATCTTAAGAAAGAATGAAAATTTTAAACTCAAACAAGCATCACAGAGACACAAACCCCCTACATGACTCAATTTCTACGTCTATGGTAGCTGCCTAAGGAAAGTCATAATAGTCATGTAGCACCCTACTCTTGCAAGACATGTACTCGATATCCTGAGTGATATCCGAGTGAGAATCCTGCAAAAGTGGTGTGCTGGTAGCAGTCAATAAGACAAACCTTCGTACAAATATTTATTTTATTTATTTTTTAACACACGTGTATGAGAAAATTTATAATCAAATTTGGGCCCATACTTTGACTTCATAAAACTCGAAATCACAATTATTATTACACTTTGATCAATCTCTCTTACAAAACATATCCAATTGGAAAGTTATACACAATAGAAATATTCAATTACACAAGATACAACAATTGCGGAAGACTCAATTTGGTACAAAAATAAAGAAATAAATGCATACGTAAACTGATCCCGACCTCCACCTTTTACTTGAATGCAATGGCTATGCTCCCATTTGCCCAACGGAGTAACTATTCCAAGCCTAAAAAATATTGCAAAATTTGGGTGAGTTTTGCGAACTCAGTGAGTGACCATCCTCGATGACTCACTCAATCACACAACACAAACAGTACACATGTTCACATAATACACATCAATTCATTAATAATCATATTGAGTCACATATATTTCATATTCGCTTGAAACGTATCTCACATTCAGAAAATCAGTCAAAATATTCAAAACATAGACATCAAATGCATATGCAATACTTATGAGACTCACTTTCAATTTATTGTTGTTGTGACCGAGTGCCTATAACTGTCACTATCTGTTTTGAATACTGGGCTCATTAATAATTGTCTCGTATTCGTTGGAGATATCAGGCTCATTTTACATAGTGAGCCTGTGGCTCTTATACACTTTCTGAGCATTAAGCTCTTTCTGACAATCTGAGCTTTAAGCTCTTTTTTCCACATCTAAGCGTTAAGCTCCTTTTCAGTGGCTACTCCAGTCACAACAACCTTTATCTTTAATGCATTCATGAAATGAAATGCATCACATTTACATCTTTTCAATCAGTTACTTTATTTCACTTTACACATATCATCGGACCTTAGTTCGATATTCAACATTAAAGTTGAGAATCACTTTTTCATTTATATGCATATTCATATTTCTCTTTGGAACTCGATTTAGCATTTAGCAATCAATTTGTGTATCACATATTTCGTCAAAGTCACATACAAGGAGCACTTTTGCTATTATTCATGCATTTATCAAACTCCTCGGACATTCAATGTTTGGAATCAGAACAATCACATTTTATTTCAATGGCAATTCAAAGCAGAAAGTTAAAACATAACAAATAGTGAATGAGACCATCTAGGTCGACTCACAGTACGCTCCAGATTAGCATTTGCTTCCAAATTCTAAAAATGTCTGAATGAGGACATTTATCCTATATATCCAATTTATGCAATATACACATTGCACACACACATTAATAACTTTGCATAATTATAAGCATTTATTTATGCACAAATATATATATGGACTATGTATAATGCATGATTAATGACAATCCTGGGTATATAATCAAACTTCATATCTTATGCTCATTTTCATTTCATAATTCAATCACTCAACATTTCCTTTCTAGCATTATTTGCTCTTATTTTCAAATTCTCATCCACTTTAAATTGATACACTTTACTCCTCTTCTTTGAATCACAACTTCAATGAAGTGAAAATCTTTATTCCTAAACAAACTCATACCTTTGGTACTTTGATATCAACAATTCATTCACTAACGTTATTCCAACGTTACAAGATTACATGTTGTCCAAACTATCCTTTCTTATAAATTTCTCTAAATTTCCAAACCTTTGGGTCTATTTTCCATGATCAATTAGACAATGCCAAAAAAGTAATTTGGAAACATCTTCTCCTAAAAAGATGTTTCCCATTGTCTTAAGTTTCTAATGACACCAAAATCATTTAATTTGGTTCAAAAATCTAAAAACTATTCTCCAAATATTTTCAGACTATTCTCATCGTGAAACAATACACCGTACTCAACTTCCATCCAGAAATTGAAAGTCCTAAAGACTAAATTAAAATCCTATTTCTTCAGACACTCTGTAGCCCTATGTCTCTAGTTTACTCCAAATCAATAATTATCTTATTTGGATAACCATAGGACAAGATATTGTAAAATTACCAAAGCATGTTCAGTAAAATAACCAGTTCATGCTCTTCCAATCTATTCCCTCACTTTCTTTCCATCAATCATTTTCAATTCAACACTAAAGGCCACAAATATTTATGGAGAGATAGAGGCATGTGTTAGGAATCTATTGGCTCAAGAATTAAGTCATTTAGAGGCCGTATGACAAAGTTATGGCTAAAACTCTCGAGTGCAATCGCACTAGAAAGCCTCGCGATCGCACATCAATTCCATAGCTTCTATCGCACTTGCACCCTTGTCCCTCGCGATTGCACCCTGCACATATTTATGCATAACTTTCACTAAAGAGGTCAGATTAAGGTTATTATTGGACCTTTTCAAAGAAGATTTCTAGAACTACAACTACCATGAAGACCCAGAAAAAAGTCTTTGCCTCTAAATGGGTCAAAATTTCAAAGTAATATAGCTGTCTCATATGTACATACCACACAGCATCCCTAATTTATAATGGTCATATCTCTCAACTACAATATCCAAAATTTTAATACTTTATATCATTAAAAAGCTAAAACAAAGATCTACAACTTTCATGAAGACAATTTTATCTAAATCTTTCTAGATCAATACAGGTTAATCATGGAATTTTCAGACCACATTTTTACCCTTTTTCTCTTTTCTTTCTTTTATTCTAAACCAACTTCGAGCTAAAGTTTGAAGCTCTTAGTGACATAAATTCTTTTCAAGTTCTTCATGAACAATATAGAAATTTTTGCTAGTTTAATTTGAAATTAAAATCGTCTCATTTAGATATCTACAAATCGAGATATGACTAAAATACAGATGCATGTTCAGTGGAAACACTGCATCTGTACATGTCCAACACATTTCAACAATATTCATCTCTACATCATTTTATGAATCATTCATCCTAATACACGTAAAAGCAAGTCATCAATGTATTCATTTCTTTACCCACATTCCAGCCTACATAAATCACCATTTTATGTCCATTTAACCTCTAAATATGATCAAATATGCTTCCTTCAACAAATCAAGAAAAGTTCCTGCTTATACTTACTTGTTTAGCTTCATTTTCTTCAAATCACTAAGAAATCCTAGCTCCTCCACATACACGATCATCATTGTTGGAGGAGGACTAGATTGGGTCTTTTATCAACAAGAGGAGGATAGCAAGGTATTGAAGTGGCTAGTATAAGATTACGGTCAAAAATCACTTGGTGAGGGTGGTAGGAGTTTCGTATAAGGAGACAAGAGTGAGGAAGATGAAAATGTGCTTAGTGAAAATGAAAGACAATGAAGTTGTCTTTCAAATGGGCAATTAGGTGGGGTTTTAAAAAAACGCTTGGTGGGTGTCATGTCACTTGTCATGACACCTTCCACTCAAATAGTTTATGCTAAATAACACTTAGTTGCTTGGTCCATTTGTTTCCAATTTCTAAATAACACTTAGTTGCTTTTTCCATATGTTTCCAATTTCTAATCCAATTTTCTTCCAATGTTCAATGACATATGTCATTAAATCCCAATGTCACATATAAAAATTTTTATTATCATTCGACTCTTATTTCTACTATTATTCATCAATTGTTCTGCCACTTGTCATTTTTTCTAGTTCAAAAAAATACCCTTAAATTTAAGAAAATTTTCATATTTCTCTGAAAATTCTAAATCAATGCTTATACTCTCAGAATTAATTTTTAGTACAAATAATTCACAATTCCTATTATAATCACATTTACAGATCAATTATATCGGCAATTGTCAATAAATGCAAGCACAGTCATTTTGATGTATGCAAAAATTCAAATTCACATGCATGTATGCTAACATTTTGCATGAGTATGAAATGCATTTTCTTAATCTCTCATTGATCTTACATGTATCGTATTTTAGGGTTCTAACCCTTAGTATGAGAACGAGATGTTACATTTCTCCCCCCCCTTTAATAAATTTTGTCCTTGAAATTCTTATCTAATTGATCAGGAAGGCAGGGGTATTATTTCCTCAAATATTCCTCCGCTTCCCATTTAACTTAATCACTCCAATAATTTCTTCCAATTGACTGTAGTCAATGAAATCAATCAGTCTTCTAATTATTTCTCCAGATATCACACTATCTTAATTGTTTCCTCAATATAATTCGGTTACTTAAAATTTTCACTTTGCAAGTCGACAATTCTTCTTTATCAGATCATATCATTATTTCTTAGCATACTCACGTATCACACATTATAATTTTGAGACATGTTTGTTGATAATGCAACTCATAGGTTATTGGTCCTATGCTCTTAATAACTTCATATGAACCAATACAATTTGAGCTTAATTTATCCGTTTTCCTAGTCTGAGCACATCTTGTCAAGGTGACACCCTCGAAAGCATCTCCTTTTTCACTTATCTTTAGTATTAATACACTTAACTCTTATTTCTATTTCACAATATTCGATAACCTTGATGTTGATCCATCAAATTTATTCATCTTTCATAAGCCACTTAATTTCTATTACAGATTTATTTCACACACTAACAATATCTTGAATTTATTCTGGCCTTTAACCATTTTTAGGCCCTCTTCATTTCAATGTAAGGGTGAACGACTCTTTTTGTCGTATAATGCCTCATACAATATTCTAATGTTATCACTATGATAATGATTGTTATGCTTGTAGTCAATTACTGTAGAACTATACATTAATCTCATATTCCTATGAACTCCAAAATATAAGCTTTGAGTATATCTCCAACAGTTAGGACTGTTGGTAATTCAAACATTCAGTCACTTGTTTCTACATCCTTAGCAACTAAATACTATTTCGGCATATTCCTACTAGGATGTCTAGCTTAGGTTGTTACCTACTTTCTCTAGTAATTTCTTTACTCAATCCTCTTTATTGAGTACACATTCTTTTTATTTCAATCACAAAATATCATTCTTCCTATTCAAACTAAAAAATTCAGATTCATTTTCAATTCCTATATAAGATTTACAATCCTGAATTCTCAGTTTTTGGGCTTTGTTAATTCTTTCATGTGAAACTGATCTTAAATTTTAATAGCTTATAGTACTTTGAATTGCCCAAAATTTAACTCGACATTTTATGCATTTTATGGCACTAGATTGGTAACCTCAATATCTAAATTTGTGATACACTGCTATTGAATTTTCTGCTCAATACATAAGATTATAACATTGGCTTTACTAGGAAATACTCATTTGTACATCATAATCTTCCAGTAACTCTATCCATTGTCTCAATCTCATTTTCATTTCTTTCAAGCTCAATAATTATCTCTTACTTTAGTAATCAGTATAAAATCTGAAATGTTTCACTGTACTTATAATGTCTCCAAGCTCCTCAATGTAATTACTATTGTAGTAAATTCTAAATCATGTATCAAAATTCACCTTATGAGGCTTAAATTGTCTCCATGCATAAGAAATCACTTGATTATGCTGCATTAGATTTCATCCTAATTTCTGATATGAAACTTCATTATATACGACATAATCTCCATAACCAAACAATATAGTTACATCGGTGTTATAATTCATCAAGGATTCTTTTTATATTCATCAGTCCATACATTTTACATGTTTTTCCCTAAGACATGTTCTTCAAAAGACTATGATCAGTAAAAACTCATTAATAGTGTTTGATAGTATCCAACGTGCAGCGAGTTCTAAAGAACTCCGAATCTCGCATATATTCCTTGTAGTTTCTCACTTTATCATCACCTCTATCTTTTTTGAGTCTCCCAATATGCCATGTTCAATTACTATGCCACCCATAATTTATTTGATCAAGCTAAGATTCACTTTTATGGAACTTGGCATATAACTATTTCTACCTTCATGATATGTAAGATTTCCTTAAGTATTCAAAATGTTCTCTTTACTTTTTGAATACACTCAAAATACGACCAATGATCATAGTCGCTAATTGATACAATTTTGTTTGGATCACTTTAATCTTTAATACCATACTACTGTTAGGGACAATGTTAACTCCAACAGATATAACCCACATTTCTTTGTGCTCATTATTTGTTTTCGTAATTCTTTAAACATCTAATTCCTCAATGAGGTAGTATTATCTCATGTTCTTTTCGATTTTCCTACTTGACTTCTTCTCTCGAATGATTTTCTCAATTCATTTTATTTTCTTTGATTTCACATTGACTTGTTCTAACGTTTGTTCATTCTTACTAGTTTCTCCATACATTTCAATTTATTTGCAATCTTAACTTCCTGTGTTTATAACACATTCATCAGATCAAATTTGTATCTCCCAAACATATTTACATATAATATAATGTGGACCTATATTCTCCTCATATTAGCAATTAATGTCTCCTTAAATTCAATAATCCAATCACATAGTTGGATAGTTTACATCAAACAAAATGTATACATTCTCAGTAGCATATTCTACCTTTTATGCCTGAATCTCCGTTAGGGATATGACTCCAATATTTACTTTTGATTCATTACATATTCATTTCTGATTTATTTCTTCACTAATCATTCTTAAATTGAATCATCTAATCAACTTAACCTAATTCAGGGAATTCTTCTTTGAAAGAAGATTTCTTACTACTATCGCTGATGTTGTTTATATAATCCTTATCAATCAAATTTCTTTATCATCGCTTATCGATCATTCTTAGTACTTCAAGAAGATCAGTTTCTATCATTTTGTACACAGTCATAATGTTTTATTCATCAAAACTCAATGATCCTAGACAATATTTCTCTCTTTATCCTTGCCACGATCAGGGTTTTCTCACATTGACATATGCTAACATCAACTTTACCTCCATTTTCCAAAATTTACCTCTTCTAATGTTACATCATATTATAATAGTTCATTTACTATATTGGGTGTATTAACTCTTCTCCTCTGATTCATCATCTTTTTCTTTATCTCATCTTCCTATTGTCATTTATTTCATCTCCCAGATGTATATCCTCAATCAATTCAAAATTATAGATGTATAATCATCAATAAATTCTGATCTCAATTTCCATTAATATATTCTTACAGTGGATTGTAACTCTTGTCACCTTCATTAAACAACCACTTCGGTTCCTAATTCATCTTCTCAAGATCATAACAATTTCTGTTTTCATCACATTCTAATTGTACACTTCAATCTCATCATTGTTACTTGTCTCCTTATTTTTCTCAAGCAATCCATGATAATACATTCACATCTATATCACGTTTGGGGATATAGCACCATAGTACAATATTGATGTCGTTTTCAGTAATACCTTTACCAATACAAACACATTGAATCATTATCTATCATATGTACCCATGTACTATTTCTCATTCCTAATTATCCATAAATTTTTGTTTTTCTCACATTCTGATAAAGCATCACTTTTCTCCCTAATTCTATCAACTCAAACTCTTAACAAGTGCTCATGCATGTGACTCATATAAATGCGACTCAGACCAGAGATTAGTTGCTACTATCTGCTATGACATGACAAAAATGCACGTGTCTTGACATATAGTTCGAAAATACCCATGTAAGATACTAATTCTAGGCTCTGATACCAAAATATAGCACCCTACTCTCGTAAGACATGTACCTGATATCCTGAGTGATATCCGAGTGTGAATGCCGCAAAAGTGGTGTGCTAGTAGCAGTCAATAAGACAAACCTTTGTATAAATATTTATTTTATTTGTTTAATTTTTAACACAAGTGTATGCGAAAATTTATAATCAAATTCGGGCCCATATTTTTATTTCATAAATCTCAAAATCATAATTATTATTACACTTTGATCAATCTCTCTTACAAAACATTTCCAATTGGAAAGTTATACATAATAGAAATATTCAATTACACAAGATATAGCAATTGTGGAAGACTCAATTCGGTACAAAATAAAGAAATACAATGCAGATGCAAACTATGTTAAGTCTAAATGACTTTACATATATGATTTTGATGAAGAACAAATAATAAAAATGAAAAGCAGACGGATTTACAAAAGCAGACGGACTTACAAAAGCAGACGGACTTACAAAAGCAGACAGATTTTACAAAAAAACAGACGCAGAAAGAAAAGCAGACGCAAAACGAAAACAGACGCAGAAAGAAAAGCAGACGCAAAACAAAAGTAGACGCAAAACAAAAGCAGACGCAGAACGAAAAACAGACGCAGAACAAAAAGAAGACGAAGAAAGAAAAGCAGACGCAATAGTCAGTTTGAGTTAGTTACAGAACTCAACTGATTAACCGTTTCTTTCAAGATCAAGAAGCAATATTCAAGAAATAAGAATCAAGAAGCAGTTACAGACGAAGTCTATAAATACAAGGCGAAGTCGAAGATTGCAAACTTA
>JANVCQ010000230.1:17066900-17094361 GCA_025531925.1 Erythroxylum plowmanianum
TGCAAATCTTAAATCTCAAAAGAGATTTTGGGACTTTGAGCATGAAAGAAATGGAGACCATACAAGAATATTCTGATAGGCTGATAAATTTGGTGAAAAAAATTCGACTGTTAGGAGAAGATTTACCTGATAGCAATATTGTAGGGAAAATGCTTATAACTTTGCCTGAAAGATTTGAGTCTAAAATTTCATCTTTTGAAGATTTAAGAGATATCAATCAAATAACTTTACCATAATTGATTAATGCTTTGCAAGCTTAGGAGCAAAGAAGAGCAATGAGAAACTAAGAAAGTAAAAAGATGATAGAGGGAGCTTATCTGGCAAAGCTTCTGTCATCAAAGAAGAAAGGAAACATTCCTCAACGTGGCCATTGTGAGAAGTTTGGTCGTGAAGAGAAAGATTGTTGGCATAAAGGAAAGCCTCAATGTTATAACTGCAAAAGATTTGGTCATCTGTAAAATAATTGCAGATCTAAAAAAAGAACATGCAAATTTGGTTGAAGTGGCTGAAGAAGAACATCTTTTTTAGATTTGTTGGTGATAAGTGCACCAAGATGTGTTTGGAAAGACGAGCTCCAATAATTGCAGGTTGATGAGAAGGGCATCAACGGGATGATGAGAAGTTCATTAATTGGTGATGAGAAGTTCTTCACATAATATTATGAAGATTAGGAAAGAAGTGCTCCATCCTTGAAATTTTGAATTAAGAGGGAATGTTGAGAATTAATTCAAAATTTTAGAGTTGTTAAAATTCCTTCAGAATAGGTCTTATATTATCTTAGAATAAATCTTAGATTATCTTTAATCTTATCTTATAAGCCAGATTTGTTAGCTAAAATATCTATTTCAATTTTTAATATTTTTCCTATATAAGGCGACCAAGTTTAATAATAAGAGGTATGAGAGTATTACGTATTCTTTAATCTTTATCTTATCCCATCTTATTCATCTTCTTTCCTTTAAAAATTCCAACATCTTTATTGGTATTATGATGGTAACCTTCTATGTACTTAAGAATTCACTGGTTTCTATCTTTAACATTGGGGCATCTCAGGATTGTTAGTTTGATGTATCTTTCATTCACAGGGTTGAGATGATCGTGAATTTAGACATCCCATGGGTCATTCTTGGCCACTTTGAATGAACAGCTCTTTTGAATGAGTCAAATGAGGTGGGTTTTACTGTATTAAAGAATACACATACATAAATGCTCACTATGCAGATTGTCTGTGCCTTACATTGCTTTTTCTCATTAATTCCTTAGGCTGACTTTTATTTCCCAATTTTTAAAGTTTATTTTGTCTTCTTATTTTGTGTAGTTTGTTAAAGATAAAGTTACATATGCACTTTGTCAAGGCTTGAAGGTGATTGCTTGTATTGGTGAGTCGCTAGAGCAAAGAGAATCAGAATCCATAATGGCTATTATTATTGCATAAATAAAAGCAATTGTAGGTATTTAAATAATGTTGAGTAGCAAATTTATCTATACCTACCTAAATGCTTCTGTTGTGTTTACTGTTTTATTTTCAAATATATTTATTCAATGGTTCCAGAAGTTCTTCACATAAAGTGCATGGGATCCTGCATTATTGGGTAACTAGCATTTATACTCAATTGGTACTAATAGAATTGTTGTCCATATAGAATTGTCGACTTTTATACTCAATGAGGAAATCAAAGGAAGCTTAATTGAATGAAGTTTTGGATATAATAGAGCAATTAAAAGCGCGATGGGCTTTGACGGAATCTATAAAAGGAAAGTTGAAGAATGAATTGCTAAGCACCAATAACTCCATTGAAGTAATGACACTACTATAAAAGCGAGATGATCCGGGATATTTTTACATCCCATGCACTATTGATAGTGTTAGAATGGATAAGGCATTCACGGATCTAGGAGCTAGTATAAGTATGATGCCTTATACCTTATATAAAAACATAGAGTTCGGTGAATTAACACCCACTATGATTCGTGTTCAAATAGCTAATAGATCAATCCACCTTCCTAGAGGTGTAGTCAAAGATGTTCTGGTTAGGTTCGATAAGTTCACTATTATGACAGTAATCTTAGACATAGAAGAGGATGTGGAGACTCTAAGGGAGACCATTTTTAGCTACTGTCCAGTCGGTTATAAATGTTGATGGGGGTGAATTGACAGTGAGAGTAGGGGATGACAAGGTGTCATTTAAAGTGTCTAAGATTAAAAGCAATTCTTTCAAATCTGTGGATGTTATAAAGATCTATGAATCTTGTAAAGAAGTTGGGTAAGGTCACCCTTGTATGAACTCATTAAAGCAATCTCCAATTTAAGACTCGAAAGAAGAAAAAACTGAAAAAGAAAAGTGGTAAGAAGCATAGTCTGTTAACTTAGGTGCAATTTATGAAAGTTCTAATGGCGCTACCATCACATGACCCGTTTGAATCACCATTAGCCAACAAAGAATGTCGAGCTAACAACAGTAAACAAAGCGCTGCATGGGGGCAATTCATGATTTTCAATTCTTAGTTTTCATCTTTTGTATTATAGTAGGTTTCTAATTATTTTTGTGTGTGTTTTTTAATTGAGTGAACATCTGGAAGAGATTAAACATCACTTAGATCAAATCGAGATGGTGAATACTTAGACCACGAGTATCTTGGTTACTTAAAAGATAATGAGATTCTCTAATTCATAATATAATGGAGTATCTGATAGGAGAAATAATACTTTATTAGATATGATACATTCCATGATGAGTCGTGCAGTCCTTTCTTTTCCCTTTTGGGGATATGCCATTAAAACTGCTTTTTGCCTTCCCAATATAGTTTCATCCAAATCAGTTGAAAAGACACCATATGCAATATAGACTGGTAGTCGACCAAAGTTGATACTAATAGGATTGTTGTCCATATATAATTGTCTACTTTTATACTCAACGAGGAAATCAAAGGAAGCTTAATTGAATGAAGTTTTGGATATAATAGAGCAATTAAAAGCGCGATGGGCTTTGATGAAATCTATAAAAGGAAAGTTGAAGAATGAATTGCTAAGCACCAAGATCTCCATTGAAGTAATGACACTACTACAAAAGCGAGATGATCTGGGGGATTTTTACATCCCATGCACTATTGATAGTGTTAGAATGGATAAGGCATTCATGGATCTAGGAGCTAGTATAAGTGTGGTGCCTTATACCTTATATAAAAACATAGAGTTTGATGAATTAACACCCATTAGGATTCGTGTTCAAATAGATAACAAATCAATCCACCATCCTAGAGGTGTAGTCAAAGATGCTCTGGTTAGGGTCGATAAGTTCACTATTTTGACAGTAATCTTAGACATAGAAGAGGATGTGCAGACACTAAGCGAGACCATTTTTAACTACCGTCTGGTCGGTTATAGATGTTGATGGGGGGCGAATTGATAGTGAGAGTAGGGGATGACAAGGTATCATTTAAAGTGTCTAAGATTAAAAGCAATTCTTTCAAATCTATGGATGTTATAAAGATCTATGAATCTTGTAAAGAAGTTGGGCAAGGTTACCCTTGTATGAACTCATTAGAGCAATCTCCAATATGAAAAAAAGACTCGAAAAAAGAAAAAAACTGAAAAAGAAAGGTGGTAAGAAGCATAGTCTGGTAACTTAGGTGCAATTTATGAAAGTTCTAATGGCGCTACCATCACATGACCCATTTGAATCACCATTAGCCAACAAAGAATGTCGAGCTAACGATGGTAAACAAAGTGCTGCATAGGGGCAATTCATGATTTTCAATTCTTATTTTTCATCTTTTGTATTATAATAGGTTTCTAATTATTTTTGTGTGTGTTTTTTAATTGAGTGAACACCTAGAAGAGATTAAACATCACTTAGATCAGATCGAGATGGCGAATACTTAAACCACGAGTTTCTTGGTTACTTAAAAGAGAATGAGATTCTCTAATTCATAACATAATGGAGTATCTGATAGGAGAAATAATACTTTATTAGATATGATACATTCCATGATGAGTCGCGCAGTCCTTTCTTTTTCCTTTTGGGGATATGCCATTAAAACTGCTACTTGCCTTCCGAATATAGTTCCATCCAAATCAGTTGAAAAGACACCATATATGGTATAGATTTTAGTAGACCAAATTTGTCACATTTAATAACTTGGGGATGTGATGCTTATGTTAAACATGCAATATTTGATAAGATTTAAGCTAAATTAGATAGATGCAAAATTGTGGGATATCTAAAAGTGAGTGTCAAACAACAATTTTACTGTCCTCTTGAGCAAAAGATGTTTGTCTTAAGAAATGTTATATTTTTGGGAAGAGAATTTATTCTCAAGGAAAGTAGTAGGAGTGATGTAGAACTTAAAGAAGTTTAAAAGCCATAAATTCACATCCAGATGGAATAAGAACCTTAAGTTAATACATACATTGTACAACTGAGGGTTCAAGAGACACATAGTCCACAATGTATTAATAGGATATGTCGTCCCCCTGTTAGATTATATCTATATATAGAAAAGGGGAAGGATAATGTAGAACTCATGCATAAAGAGCTTATTACCTTTAAAGAAGCAATGTATAACATTAATTATTTAAAAAGGCATGAAGCCATTGACTATGAAATGGAATCCATGTACATTAACCAAGTATGGACTTTTGTGGATGCATCTAATGATATTTTATCTATTGAATGCAAGTGGGTTTTTAGAGAAAAACTGACATAGATTGTAACGTACATACATACAAAACAAAGTCAGTGACTAAAGGTTACAAACAAAAAGAAGGAATTGATTTTGATGCAACCTTTTCGTTAGTAGCTATGCTTAAATCCACAAGGACCTTATTAGTTATATTGTATATCATGATTATAAAATATGACACATGGATGTCAAAATATCATTTCTCAATGGGAATTTACTGAAGGATGTGTATATGACACAATTTAAGGGTTTTAAATATAAGAGATTTCCTAATCAAGCTTGCAAGTTGCAAAAGTTTATTTATGGACGTAGTAAGCATCACATAGTTAGAACATCCATTTTGATGAGATAACCAAAGTTTTTGATTTTATCAAAAATTTGGCTGAACTATGTATCCATAAGAAGGTTAGTGAGAGTACATTCATTTTCTTAGTTATATATATGGATGGCATATTGCTAATTAAAAACGACATTCTAATGCTCCAGTTTGTAAAGATTTGGTTATCCAAAAACTTCTCTATAAAGTATATAGGAGAAGCTGCCTATATTCTGAGAATAAAAATCTATAGAGATAGATAAAAAAGGTTGCTTGAGTTATCTCAATCCACGTACATAAACAAAGTGCTAAAAAGGTTTAATATGGAGTATTTCAAAAGGAGATTCTTACTTATGTTGCATGAGATTTCTCTTTCATAGAGTTTGTGTCCTATAACACAAGAAGAAAGAGAAAAAATGGATTATGTTCCTTTTGCTTCAGCAATTAAATCAATCATATATGTGATGCTATGTACTATACTAGATGTTTCTTATGCTTTGAGCATAATAAGCAAGTTTCAAGCCAATCCAGGTGAGTGTCACTAGATAGCTATAAAAAACATCTTAAAGTACTTAAGAAGGACTAACGATATTTTCTTAGTCTATGAAGGAGCCGAATTAAGAGTTTAAGGGTATTCATAACCTAGTTTTTAGTTATATCAAAATGATAATAGATCACAGTAAGGATATATCTTCACTTTGAATAGTGGTGTGGTATGTTGTAAGAGTTTCAAATAGCCAACCATTGTAGATTCGTCATCCGAGGTAAAGTACATCTTAATGTCAGAGGTGGCAAAGGAAGCAGATTGGATCAAGAAGTTCATCACTAAACTTGGGGTGTTTCCTAGCATTGTTGAGCCTATGGTATTGTACTGTGATAACAATGACGCCATTGCACAGACAAATGTTCTTAATTTTGGTTTTATCAAGTCAGGATATTGATGAAACGGTAAAACTAGTACACATTATGTTTCTTGTTTTATAAAGAAAGTAATTGATCTTAAAAATTGAAGTATGTGGATACTTAAACTAATGTGTGAGTGCTTATTAGAAAATAAGTTCACTGAACTTATGTGTTTGTAGATTTTCTTATTATGATGATTATTTATTGATCTTTAGTCTTGAGATTACCAAAGTATCTTATGTAGGAATTACTATATTTTAAAGCTATTTATGAACTGTCCTATTTAGGATAATTCAGTCAGTAGTACTTGGATGCAGTATGAACCATATATAGAGATAATTGAATAAGTCAATAAATAATTCGTTACTCTAAAGTAATTATAGATAATATTCTACTGTTCTTAATCAGTAATGATTTATAAAATTCTCTAGCCAGAGTAAATTGACATTTGAAAATATATTTTTAAATATCAATTATAAATTAATTACTAATTAGTAAGAACGAACATTATTGAATTAAAAAAAGTAGATACTATATTCATATTCTATCCAATTGGAATATTGGATGACGAATGTGTTAATTTTTAATTGAAAAATTAAAGATAAATTAAAAAGATTTTTAATTTATCTAATTATAACTATAATTTATAATCATTGTTAATATATTAGGAACTTAATAAGTGTCACATAAAAAGCAATTTAAAAGAGAAAAATCAGTTTTAATTAAATTGGAATAACCTTATTGACATAGCTTACAATAGAAAATGTGAGCATAACGGGACAAGGGCACCACACAAAACTGTCGTGTATTTATGCCCGAAGCAGACATCGTATTTTTTATTGTCCCATCGGATGTTAACTTAGAGTTGAGTTTTAAATATGTAATGAAAAAAAAGAAATATGGTTAAACTTTAAGATGAGCCTCACATCTAATTCTTTGAAAGTTTTACCTGATTACTTTTTCATCCTAATTTGATCACTTGAAAGAAAACAAGACAGTGCTTGAGCCATCATATGGCCAATTATCATACGGTATTGCCAATTGACAAAAAATCTGCTCAACAAAATGTCTGGCGGAAAAATTTTCCCAGGAGATAAGACCTAAATTACGTGGCTTCACTCCATTCGCTAGCTTTCTTTGACCTCCCATCCGGATAATATCATTTGTCACAGGCACCAGAAGAATTTGACGCCTACGGATATGATGAAATGTGCAATCAAATGGAAAAAATCATAGACTTGGAGGAGGGTTTTCCGCCTTTTGTCATTTCTCCATTTCCATGGCTCCAACACTATCCTCCAATTCTTTCCTTCGATCCACCACACCTCATTCCAGGCTCTCTTTGAAGGCTCCAAAACTTACCGTCTTTGCCAAAAGACCAGGACCCTTCTCTCCATTTCCACTTGGCAAGCCAAAAAATGATTCAGAAGGAAGCCAAACTGATGGCCCAGTAAATTCAAGTCCGTTCAAATTCGACTTTAGCAAAGTACCTGATATGAAATCTTTGGTGCCCGTTGTGAGTAGTCCTGCTTCAGGAATATCTTTTGGTAGCCCAAGAAGGAAAGATCCAGGGACAGTGTTTGTTGCTGGGGCTAATGGACAGGCTGGTGTTCGCATTTCTCAAACATTGTTGCGTCAAGGTTTTAGTGTTAGAGCTGGAGTTTCCGAGCTTGGTGCTGCTCAGGACTTGGCTCTTCTGGCTGCAAAATACAATGTGAGAACTAGAGCTGTTTTACCTGAATTTGGGATTTGAATGAAAATAGCGTGTCATTCTGATTGTACGATGACTGAAAAGTTGGTTTATTTCTGGCTTCGTAATTGTTTTTAATCCAGTGATCCCATTAGAACCTCCAGTCCGTAGCTAAGCTAATCAAACGTGATGTTAAGTTTTTCCATAGTTTAAACCCCTTCTATTGACTGCATTTGCCAGATCATATCCAAAGAAGAGTCGAAGCGTCTGAATGCTGTGGAGTCAACCTTCCAAGATGCAGAATCTATTGCCAAAGCAATTGGCAATGCAAGCAAAGTTGTAGTCACAATTGGTCCGGCCGAAGATGGTCCCTCGACTCAGGTCTCCACTTCTGATGCCCTGCAAGTGATCAAAGCTGCTCAGTTAGCAGGCGTTGGCCATGTTGCCATAGTTTATGATGGGAACGCAGCTGGTCAGTCAACTTACAATGTGTTAGATGGCATCACTTCATTCTTTATCAACCTGCTCTCGCCATCTCAGCCACTCAGTATACCCGAGTTCTTGCAGAAATTAATTGAAACAGATGTGAACTACACTTTCATAAAGACAAGTTTAACGGAGGATTTTTCGCCAGAAAGTTCTTACAATCTTGTCGTGTCGACTGAAGGAAGCACCCATCAAAACGACTTCAAAGTAATGTAATGTATGCAATTGGTCTTGTTTCATGGTTAACGTTTTAGTTGAAGTTTGCGTGGGGCCATATACTACTTCACTTTATATGTTTCTCATCTGTTGTCTTTTGACTGTCATTATCAGGTAGCCAAGTCTCAGATAGCTTCTTTAGTGGCGGATGTTTTCTGCAATACAACAGTGGCAGAAAATAAGGTACATTATATTATACAAACCTTGGGATTTTGGGATGGTCCATTTGATGATTTCTTCACTTATAGACCAGTGCAGAAACCGATATACGAATTATTTGTTTACCTATATTAGGTGGTGGAAGTTTATAGTAATCCATCGGCACCATCAAAGTCTGTGGGTGAGCTTTTCAGGTAAAATTGTGATTGTGAAACAATCTTGTGTTATCATTGCCCTAAATTAAATTTGTTATATACTTGCCACGGTTGTTGTATATAGAGCTGTTCCTGAAGATGAAAGAAGAAAAGTTTACGCAGCAACGGTGGCAAAGGAAAAAGCTGAGGAAGAGGCAAGAATAGCTGCTGAGGAAGCTCGCGAAGCTGCTCAGGCAGCAAAGAAGCTCGAAGAAGAATCTAAAGCTTCTAGCCTCGCTGATGAAGCCCAAAAAAAGGCAGAAGCTACAGGAGCTTCAGTGGAAAACTTCTTGAGCAGAGCAAAGGACATTGGATCGGGTTTCTCTTGGGAAAAACTAAGCTCTCAGATTACAACTGTTGCTCAAAGGAGTAATGAGGATGCGGAACCAAAAGTGCAGATTGCTACTGTCCGAGGACAAGTCAAGGCCCGTTCTCTACCAGCCCAGAGAGCTGTTGCCAAACGATCTATCCCAAGACTCTCTTTCAAGTCAAAGGAACAGCTGAAGCCGAAACCTAAAGAGACAGAATCAAAGGCCGAGGTGCGGAAGCTGTTTGGTGGGTTATTTCAGCAAGAAACCATATACATTGAAGATGACTGAAACAAAACGTGTCTTGGAATTATATATTTTGCGTTTGTAATATTTTTATTTTCAGATTATGATGAGTCTCAAATCACAATATGTACTGCTTTAAGGCTATCAAATAGTTTAATTGCTTGCATAATTTCTCCAAATTGTGAAGTTAGTATGCCCACCAGCTTTCGTAAAGTTTGCGTTACCTACTTCAAGATTTATAGTCAATTTATAAATGGCCACATTTTGAACCGAAGTTAAATTTGTCCTTGGTTGTTAGTCTTTGTTCATCTGCTAACAGAGTTATAAACGAAGCTTTAAGTAAGTTATACAGACGATTTTATTTTTAGTAATGTTACTGAGTTAATATGTGGAAACCAAGTTTAATAGAAAGGTAAAGTGAGAAATTAAAGGATAAAGAAAATGAGTAAGGTGGAGTATATATGGAATTTAAGAGTACATACAAGAGAATTTAAGTGAAGCACCAAGAATAATAAGGAATCAAGCATATTAATATTTAAGCAAGTCATTATACTCCTTGTAACTTTATCTTGATCATTAAAATAAATTAAGGGCAATCATTGCATAATCATTTGCACTTAAGGCATATTGTATATAATTTGTTTCATAATTAAAGGAAAATTTGAGAAGATTTTAAAGAAAAACTCTCTTAGGGCAACAAAAGAAATGTGTTTGGATCATTGAAAGAATGTGAAAACTTTTGAAAAACTTGTTTCAAGATGTTTGGTCAAAAATATGGTGATTTGGGTAAATTGGTTGGTCCATGTAGCAATATGGTCAATTAATGTTTTTTTAATAACGCGTATCATGAGTTTGCGACTATATTTTCAACTATTGAGGTACATTAGTAATAACTAGAGCGACTAGTTATTGTTTTCAACTACTATTTTGAGTTGTTTTAAGAATAAATAGACTATATATGAAATCTGGGAAGGATTTTTGGCATACTAGTGTAGAAATTGAAGAGACTACTTAGTTACATATTTTGAGAGTTCCTTTTCAACTTAAACAAGATTTGTAAGGATTCCTTTTCACTATTGATAAAGAATAAACTGTGTGGAGGATTTTTCTTCAATTCTTAAAAGAAGAAGATAGTAAATTATTAAACGAAGCTTAAGGAGCATACATAGGCCAAGAGTTGTTTAGACAAACCAATACAGATTGATTTTGTCTTTTCTTCCTTATTCTCTTTCACTATTTATTTGTTCGTCCTAAAATTATTTTATATAACTTTTCTATAGCCACTCATTAGAATAGAAATAGGGTATAAAATAAATACTCATAATTTACCCCACTTTCGTGCGCAATTTGGAGACTAACAAGTTGAATTATTTCAATTCTCTAAAGAAAAAAAATCAAGTTTTTGATGCCAACTTTGGCTTCTTTGGCCAAAAAAAAAAAAAGTATAGAATTATTCTTTAAATTGGGATAAGGTCTGAACTAGTATATTGTTTAGTAGTAAATATTCATCCTAATAGAAATCCATGGTATTTTGACAAAAGCCTCATGCAAATTAACAAATATCCTTCAAGAGAAAAATTTCATAAAGAAGAATGAATTCAGGATACTCGTAATGAATTTCTTGTTAAGTGGAGAGTTGGTATACAAAATGAATTTTGATGATGATCTCGTTTGCTTCGTGACTAACAGCAAGGTGTGAACTAGATTATAAGAGAAGTACATGAAAGGCCATACGCGAATCATCTGGGTAGTCTTAAAATTGCCTAATTGATTTTCTAATGGAATATTATTGGCTAAACATAAAGCGAGATTGCATTCAGTATATGAACAACTCTCACCTTTGCTAAATTTATACAAAAAAACTGAAGCATTTGCAAGCTTCCCCATTTCATAGCATCTTCAATATGGAGAATTTATATTTTTGGCTCAATCAAATGGTCATAGATTCATACTAGTTGTAAAAGATAACTTCACCAAGTGGAAAGAAGTCGACTTGTACTCTTAAGTCACACAAAGTCTTCACTAAGTTCATTAAGTAAGATATCAGTTGTCGTTAAAGATTGTTTAGAAAAATTATCACAAGTAATGCTCCTAATCTAAATGCCACAATAATTCAAAAACTTTGTAAATAATTCAAAACTAGTCATATAAAACTTTCCCCTAATTATCCTCAAATAATAAAATTTCCCCTTATTATCCTCAAATAAATGGCATAATGGAAGCCATAATTAAGAACATAAAGAAGAATATCTAGAAAATGGTGATTATATAGTATAACTAGCATGACATATTTCCATATGCACTTCATGTGTATCACACTATAATCAAAATATCGACTAGGAAAACAATGTATTCATTAATCTGGAAAACAGAAGTTGTTAGTCTACAGCTTAGGAATCAGTCTAGCCTTGGTTCAAAACTAAGTTGTATAATTGTTTTAAAGCTTTATTTTGGTATAATAATTAGAGTCCAATAGGTACATTAATGGAAAATACCTCCTTTTCTCATTTAAGGAAAATACTCCCTTATCAAAGAACAATGAAACAAGTAATTTACGAGAATCAATTCAATCCAGAAATTCTAATTAAAAGTAGATTGTAAGATTTACTACACGGACATTTAGCAAATTCAGTTGTTGAAGATCATATTTATTGGGCTAATAACCAATAAGTAGTCTTCTCTAATAGATCATACATGAAAATGATAACAATTAGAGCTCCAAATGTACCTTAGCATTGATTGGTCTAGTTTCCTCAAGCAATTCCTAGAATGACTTTAATACTACGGTTAGCTATTCATGTTAAATTGTCAACAAAGGAAGAAATGTTTGGGTGACAGGTAGATGATAGGTGCTTATTTTGTTATTTAATTCCTTAAACTCTATAACATATCTACTTCTAGTGCCAATTCTATGATATCTTATGGAATAGGTTGCTTTCTTCATTTCATACCTCTTGACATGCTTCTTCTTAAGGTGAAATTTTGGATTGGATAATATAAAGGAAATGGAGGAACATACAAAAATTTATCTCCTTCAAACTATCCCTGGGGAGATTGGTATATGTAGTATCAAGGGAGAGGAATAATCATATGTTTACAAGCATAAGAAGACCTTAAGAGTTCATTTTTAGTGAGATCCTTAAAGATATATACGAATACAACTCCAATACTACCAGTAGCTGATTGATTAAAATACAACATTATAAGTGAACAAATTCCCAAGAATGGCAGGGAGATGTTGAAATGTAAGGAATATATCCAATTAATAGTGTTCTAAAGGGACATAAATAATCAAGTAGTTTAAGGTTTTCTGCACATATGTTCTATAAACTTACATCATCTATCTATTTTATATGCCTGGAGCTACAAGCATAGGAGTAAAGGCTTAATTGAATTTAGGGGATGAAGTTAGAGAATACTTACTGATTTAAAGGATAACCCTTGTAAAACCTTTTATTTTTAGCCTCCAATCTCCAACCTCGGGCTCTACTTGGAGAATAACGTTAAAAGTTAGATGATGTTCTCCAACTTAACATACAAAATGAAGATTATGAGGAATAGAATGAACTAGTAATGTAGGTGTGAATCTTCCCTACTTATGTTGACATGCAAGGCAAAACTTGTGGAACAATTAGCTATATGTTTATAAATGAGTGTGCTTTCCACTTGCTCCTCATATTATTATTTTTTTAGAAAACCTCATATTATTGAATATTGTCTAGTATGTGGTTATATGTCCTTTTATTAGGGGATACAAATGTTAGTTAGTTCTCTAATTTACTTCTATATTTCTTGTTTGTATAATGTATTGGTATGGCTTTAAGCCTTTATAACAAGTATTTAGAGCCTATTTTGTAAGGCTTGGTCCCTTGTTTTTCATTAATATATTTGATAAACAACGTTTAAGCTATATTTTTATTCTTATATTTAATGCACCATATTGAAGAGTTTGGAGATGAGAAGAGTGTTTCATACAAAACATGCCCATATAGAGTAGTTAGAAGGGCCATATTGACGATACACGTCTATGCCTGTGCATATGTTAGCTCTGAATAGTGTCGTGCATTAATTCAAAGAACACAGTCACCAACACACCTATATTGTTGCCTATGTACCTTACTAGATTTGAATTTCAATTTTCAAAAGAAAAGATTGGGTGGAAAAAAGATAGAGCATGCAAGGAAAATGTTACAAGATACCCTAGGAAGATATAAAGAAAGATAAATAACTGAGGAAACCCTATTAGAATTGATGAAAATCTGGGGTAAAGTTTTTAAGGATTTTAGGGATCGCAATCATGTTATCCTTGATTTTCAACTTTTCCTTTAGTTTTGATATCTTGTTGGATATTTTGATTAATTACCCTTTATTGTACTTGAATTAGATGAACCCCATGATGGATGTTGTAGCAACTTTGTTTAATCTAACTTATTCTTTGATTTTATTAAGATTCAATTACATGTTCTAGTTTATTCTTGAATTGATATTACTGATATGTTAATTCATGTATAATTTCATGCAATTGAGATTGAGAAATCTAATATATGAATAGATCTAGTTTAACTGAAAGGAGTTGTGTGCAAACTTAGAGATAGGTCAATATAAATCTCTTGGATTAGGGTCAAACCTAATAGTAAAATTCATAAATCGATTAATGAGGCTTTTAATTAGAAAAAATTTTAATTAATCAACCTAGAATTTCATGTTAATAGTTTTGAGAAAAATATTTGAATAATTAAGGAATTTTCATAGCCCAATGAACTTGAGAATGAATTCATTAGTGGAATTATGATTATATGAGAAGTTATAAAGGGATTCAAATTCTAGGTACTATTTATTTTATTGGCTGATTTTTCATTCTTTTGCTATTATAGCTTTTTGATTCTATTAATTTCTTTTTATTTTTCATTTTAATATAAATTATCAACAAAACCTTAATTGTAAGTTAAATAATAGGAAAAGAGTCATTACTAATTCTCATAATCTCCATAGGATCGACATTTGATAATGTACATTACTAGCACTTATAGTCCTTGTAGGATTGATACTTGGTGCTCTGAGCCTAATACTAGAGAATAATAAGTGCACTAGTCTTGGACAGGCTATAAAGTAAAAGAATTGAATTACATCACTTATAAGAGTCCAATAAGCTCTTGGTGTTGATATCAGGGATTAGGATATTAGGAAAACTTGATTTCTATTAATGTAATCATTTATTTCATTTTCATTTTTTATTTAATTTTCTTATTGTTTTTTTAAAATCTATATTTGTTTATGACCTGAAGCAATTTGTTTTAATTAGTCAAGGAAGATTTTAAAATTAAAAGGACATATTTACAAAACCTTAGGAACTAGGATCCTCATCTCAGCAGATTACCTTCCTTACCCCTCCATTTGACTATTCCATTGATTTTGATGCTTATGATAACACAATCAATAATTCAACAGCAGACAACCATTCATTGTCATAAATTAGTTGAATCCAAGATTCCAATCCAATGTCTCTTAAGGGGAAGAAGAGTGGAAGCAAGAATTTGAGACCACACAACTAGATATTATAGTGAATAATAAAGTATTATGTCTAATTATACAATGCTATCTGTAACTAGAACTAAGTCTAGTATCATTAGACCAACTGTTACAACCAATAACTTCGAGATCAAACCAAATTTTATACAGATGGTACACAAGTCTTTTCAATTTGATGACATATAAGACAAGAATCCAAACGCTAACATCACTAATTTTTTGAAGATTTATAATACTTTCAAGATTAACGAGTACATTGATAATGCAATTAGACTGAGATTGTTTCCTTTCTCATTGAGGAAGCATAACTCTCCTTCTAAAGGATCGATCATGACTTGAGATCAGATGCAAAAAAATTTCTAATGAAGTATTTTCTACTAGCCAAAATGGTGAAGATAAGGAATGACATCTCTTCTTATGACCCAATTGAATAAAAGACTTTATATGATACATAAGAGACATTCAAGGATTTACTAAAAAGATGCCCACATCATAGTCTTCTTATTTATTTATAGGTTTACACATTCTATAATGTTCTGAATCCTTCAACTAGGCAGATGATAGATGTCATAATTGGAGGAACCCTAAATAGTGAGACATTTGAAGTGGCCTAAGATTTGATTGAAGAGATGGTTATAAATTGCTATTAGTGGAATTCAACAAAAACTAAACTAATAAGCAAGTTAAAGTTGATTATGTAAATGCAATTAGAACTTTAGCTATTCATGTATAAGCTTTTAATAATATGATGGTTAGATTATCAATTGCATAATAAATAGCTCAAATGATGTGGTGTGAGTTATGTGAAAAAGCGCATGCAGGCCAAAATTCTTAAGTCATTAAGTCTATAATAAAACTAGATAAATATATTGACTACAAAGTTAATGCACCTTGATTGCAAAATAATCTATACAATAATACTAGGATGGAGGAATCACCTTAATTTTTATTAGGAGAATCAAGGGAAACAAAGACATAACCCTCCACCTAGATTTCATTAACAACATCCTTTGCAAGAGAGGAAGCTTAGCCTAAAAGATATCATAACTAAGTTTCATTCAGGCATCTGAAATTTGGCTCCAAGTTACTAAAAATTCATTAAGGAACCAGGAGGATTTTATCACCAACTTGGAAAATCAAATAGGAAATGTTGCTAAAATGATCTCTTAGAGACCATAAGGGGGCTTCCTAAAAATATTGAGATAAACCCGAAGAAGCATATGAAGGCAGTCACTCTTAGATGTGACAAAGAGCTAAGTGTGAAAAAGAAACAAGACGAGGAGGAGAAGATTAAGGCAAAGAAAAAGGATAAGGAAGGAGATAAAAATGGTAAGTAATCCAAGTTAGCCTAAAGAGTTCAAGCCTTCTATCCCATATCTATCAAAACTAAAGAAGAATCACATAGACAAATAGTTTGTTAAGTTCTTAAATCTCTTTAAACAATTGCAGATTAACTTACTTTTTTATTAAGGCTCTTTTGTAGATAACAAAATATGCCATTTTTTTAAAGAGCTGTTATCAAACAAAATGAAGTTAGAGGAATTGACATTTAGCGATCCTTGTCATTATCCCTTTCTTAATTGTTAGTTTATCAATTGAAAAGTTTTAGTTAATTTAGAGGCTACGATTAACTTGATACCCTATAAGTTATTTAAGAGACTAGGATTAGGAGAACCAAAACCAACAAGGATGACCATCCAGTTAGCCAATAGGTCAATGAAGTACCCTAGAGGCATCATAGAAGACGTATTGGTTAAAGCAACAAAATAATACTCCTATATGTTTTTTCATATTAGATATGGATAAGGACAATGAAGTATCTCATATATTAAGTCATCCATTTTTAACCACAACAAAGATAATAATTAATGTAAGTGACAATAAACTGATGTTGAAAGTGAGAGACAAAGAGATTACTTTCAAAATATATGTGGCTTTGAGACATTCTCTTGATCATGATGACATATGTTACTTTCTTGATGTGGTTGATTTTGTAGTAGCAAATGTTGTTAAAGAAATTATAAATAATGATTTGTTAGATTATATTTAATAGAAAGAAAGGACTTTAGCCTATGATATTTTTGAGTAAGTTAAAATGGGAACACCAAGCTAGTAAGTTTAAACAAGCACTTACTGGGAGCCAACCCTAAGCTTTTAAATTTGAAATTTTCATTTCAATTAGTTTTATTCTAGGTTTTTAGGTTTTAATTTCTGCAATTTAACTTTTATTTTTTAAACTTTGTGGTTTAGTAAAAAAATTTCTTTGGATATGGTTATATATGTGCTATTTTCATATTTTATGTTTTGATTAAGTGTTTTAATTTACAAGTGTGAAAGCAAGTGGAAAATTACGTCAAAAAGTTATAGAGGGTAACACATTCGTGTTGATGACTGTGTTGAGCTACATGCTCATTTTGATTAGAGACATGGCCATGTTCCACCAAGAGAAGAAGTGTTATAAAGTTACAGTAAGAAACACAGTCATCAACATACCTGTGTTAGTGATCGTGTTATTGAAAAATCACTATGATTCACTTATACACCTATTAGCATGCTTATGTTGTTAAAACTAGGTAAGTGTTTGAGAAAAAGTAAGAAATACAACCACCAACACACGTATAAGTGACCATGTTAATTATGTTTCCTTTTCCTTTGTATTTCCTAAAAGTTACATAATAGGTGTTAGTGGCCTTGTGGATCTCAAGTTTCTTAAATTTATTGTTAATGCAACTAGGATAAGTCCCATTATACCCTTGTAATTTATCTTCTTGTTTTTGTTTTAACACAGCCTAGATACATGCCAACATTTTAGACTATGTTACACTCTATCATAAAATGTTTGAGATATATGCCCATGTTATAACATAACATGCCTATGTTATTTTAAAATTAACTATAAATTGCTCAACATAGGGGTAATATGACCATCACCCCTTACTCAAAATTCCATTTTTTTATTTTCTCTCTCACTTTTCTTAGTTGGACGATGATCCTTCACCTCAGTGGTTTACAAAAACCACATCCTAACTATTTTCCCTTGAAATTTCATAGATTTAAGGATTATTTTATGCTTTATTTCAATTGTTCTTATGTTGTTGAATGGTTTTTTTTAGGGAATTAGGTGTAGAAATGCATGTTTTTGGTATTATGGAGTTGTTTTGAATGACCCATGTAATTGGAAATGTTTTAGGGGTTTAATTGATATTCTTTCTTAGTTGGATGATGATCCTCCACCTCAGTGGTGTACAAAAACCACATCCTAACTATTTTCCCTTGAAATTTCATAGATTTAAGGTTTATTTTATGCTTTTTTTCAATTATTCTTTTGTTGTTGAATGGTTGTTTTAGGGAATTAGGTGTAGAAATGCAACCCATGTAATTGGAAAGGTTTTAGGGGTTTAATTGATATTCATTGTCTATTTAGCATGATTGAATTCAATTTTTAGTGTATTTTGTACTATTTTGAGTTTATTCTTGCGATTTGAATCCTTGGGGCTATAAATTTATTTTATATGAAATTGTTTATGTTTTTCATATTTTACATTTTTATTATGATTTTGTACTTTTTAATTGCAAAATCTTTGCAATTTTGCATTATTTTGGTTTATTTGATTTAGTTATGGTGTTTAGATAAATTAAGTGTAATTTCTATAGTTAATTGATATTAGGGACTATTGTTGAGTAATTTGTATGTTTTAGGGTTGTTAATGCTATTATATTTTGATAGTTATGCATCAATTCATAGTTTATTGGATTTATTTATATTTTTACAAATTGATTGTGGGATTATTTTATGGTGCTTGTTCGTCGTGGTTCATGTTGGCCCCCGAATTTCCTTTATTATTGAATTTAGCACGGTTTGAATAAATTATGAGGTTTTGATAGAATAAAATTTTGGAAGTTAATTATTATGTCTATTGTTAGTAGGATTTATTTCATGGGTTAGTTGAATTAAAAGTGGTAAGAATGCATAAAGGGCATTTTTGGTATGTCACTTAAGCATTAAAGACATAAGGCAATAAATGAAAGGGAAAAATGGACTTTTTACACTCATTAAGGGTAGAATAGGAAGAAAAGAAAATGACTTGCATTTGAAGAAGCAAAAACGTGAATGAAAGAAGACAGAAAGAGAGAGTGTCGTAGAGAATAGAGAAAGGAGAGAAAAGAAGGAAAAACAATTAGGGTTTCATCTTTTCTTAGTTTTTAAGAGAGATTTTGGGATTGTGCAAGAAGGGAAAAAGAAAGAGGAAGAGAAGAGTTTCCCTTTGGTCCAACAATTTTATTATTTGGTGAAGATTCAAGGTAAGTTTGATTTTAATTCTTTAAATTTTTGGAAGAGTTTTGGTTCATGAAGCTTAGAAAATGCATGAGTTTTAGTATTCTTGAATCAATTTTCATAAATGTACTTTATAGGTTTTCAATTTGCAACCCTATTGAATTGGGATTTTTGCCTATATAAAGGGAATCAAGAAGGGTAAGAGGAGCAAAAGGAGAGACATCTTTGAGCAAATGTTAAGCAAGGAAATTCAAGGTGGGTTACATTTTTATAATTGAGTTAATAAGTCATTAATGTTTTTTTAGTAATGGAAATAAATGATTTCAACTATTTTATAAATATGCATTTATTGTTCTCTAAATGTTTTGAGAAAATTCTATATGTTTTGTATATATATTGTGTTGATGTTTTATGGAAAGAATACGAAAATGATTTTTGAAAAGGGATTATGTTTATGAAATCAAGTTTCGAAAAAGTGCCATTTTGGGCAACATGTTTACAAGATGTGAAATGAATGATTATGTAGGTTTGTGGTGGTCCATTCGGTTAAGTCAACAACACTTTGACTCTATTAAAGGTTTTTCCCGCCTACCTGCTAGTGACATATAGCTCCTTCACGGACTCTCCTCTATTCATGGCTGTGCAAGACCACTATGTGGGATTGTGATAGTACGTTCTATTCACAGCTATGCAAGACCATTATGTGGGATTGCGATAGTTTGTTTTGTTCACAGCTACACAAGACTATTATGTGGGAATGTTTTAGTACATTTTATTTATGGACCTACGCAAACCATTCTAATGTGCTTATGTGTTTATAATGTGTTGACAAATTTGATGAATGCATGATTTATAATGCTTATGAATTGTTTGATAAGTTGAGAATTTTAGGAAATATGTGTTTCAGGAATTCAATGAGAATTTTACAATGGAAATGAATATTTCAATGGTTTTTGCTTATTTCTCATTTATAAAACTGTTACCCGCAAGCTTTTTAAGCTCACCCCCATTCCGTCCCATCTTCAGGTGATGAGCAAGAGATCGAGTGATCGAGAGTCGAGGCATCACTCTAAAGTTTCATTTTTTTGTATTTTATGTTAGTTTATGAGAAACTGGAGAATATAAAGTATGAAGTGAGTAAGAAGAGGAAGAGCCAAGAATAGTCTTCCAAGAAGGGAATGAGTGCTCCAATGCTTAAGAGGAGTACGAGGAATTTCCACACCCAGAGTGAAGTGGGAAGTAGTGGCTCTGCTAAGAGCAAGCAAGCAAAGGTAGTTTCAGTGCAAGCCTCAACTGTAGGGGGCAACAGAGGGATGGAGAGGAGTAGGTACACGAACCCCTAATGTGAGCATTGTGGTAAGTTTTACATATGAGGATGCTTCAAGTTACTTAGAGCATGTTTTCGATGTAGAGAGAAGGGACATATGGTCAGGGAATGTCCCTAAGCATCAAGGCAAGAAAGGTCTCAGTTATAAGCCCCAAGGAGAGCAGAAATAGTGGGAACCAAGCCAATCATTGAGGTGGGCAGTTTTGAAGCAGCAAGGAAGGTTATTCCTCCAGGAAGGCTAAGAGGTCAGGCACAAGCAAGGGTATTTGCTATGACCAGAGAAGAAGCTATAACGGGCCCTGAAGTTGTTACGAGTATGACTCAGTTATTTAATTAAGAAGTATATTTATTGAATGATTCTAGTTCCACGCATTCATTTGTTTCTGCAAGTATGACATTACGTGGTGTGAATTGGATACGATGGAAAAAAATCATGCAAAGTTATACTGTAGCCTTAAGGAGGTAGAATTTGATATGGGCAATGGTGAGAAGGTGATTTTCAGAGGAGATAGGAGAACACCTTCACTAAGAATTGTTTCAGCTTTGTTAGCTGATAGGATGATAAGAAAAGAGTGTGAAGTCTTCTTGGAACATGTTATGGACACGATTGTGAATGAAGGAAAGTTAGAAGATTTTTCAATTGTGAAGGAATTTTCGAACGTGTTTCTAGAAGATTTACTTGGTTTGCCACTAGTGAGAGAAATTGAGTTTGTCATTGACCTGATTCCAAGTACTTTATTATTGAATTTAGCATGGCTTGAATAAATTATGAGGTTTTGATAGAATAAATTTTTGGGAGTTAATTATAATGTCTATTGTTAGTAGGGTTTATTTCATGGGTTAGTTGAATTAAAAGTGGTAAGAATGCATAAAGGGCATTTTTGGTATATCACTTAAGCATTAAAGACATAAGACAATAAATGAAAGGGCAAAATGGACTTTTTACACTCATTAAGGGTAGAAATGCAAGAGGAAAAATGTTTTCTTGCATTAGTAAGTGTTGGGCACCCTACCCTCGCAAGACTCATGCCCGACAACCTAACTGACATCTGAACACGTATCCCACAAGGGGGAAGCCCACACCAATCAGACATCAGAAATTCAAAAAGGCTTCTTTAGAACAATTGTAGCTCTATGACTCTAGTTTATACTAAAACAATAATCATCTCATTCGGAGCTCTACAGATCAAGATATGTTTAACATACTGAAATATGTTTAGTGAAATAACTAATTTATGTTTTTCCAATTGATTAACTCAATTTCTTTCCATCAATCTTTTCAAATCAGCAGCAAAAGATATTAATTTTTGTGGAAAGACAGAAAAATGTGTTAGGAATTTATTGGTTCAAGAATCAAGTCATTTGGAGGTCAGATGACAAAGTTATGACCAAAAGAATCAAATATGTTCAGATTTGGAAAACCTTCGAGTGCGTTCGCGAGGAATAAAAGTGCGATCGTGAGGATAAAGGTGCGATCGCGAGGAATAATGATGCGAGCATGACCGAAGCTATCCTACATATACATCCTATGTAGCATCACTACTTATAATGATCATATCTCTCAACTCCGATATCCAAAAATTTCATACTTTATACCATTGGAAAGCTAAAAAGATAAGCTACAACTTTAAGAAGACAACTTTGTATAGTTCAACATAGATTAATACAGATTTTCTCTTGAAGTTAGAGCACAAAGTTTTCCCCTATGAAAACTTGAAAATGCAATGTACAAACTTGGAACGTCATGAGCAAACAAAATATATTTCATTAACATCAAAAAATAAGAGTTTTACAAAGCTTTAATGGGTATTTCAATCCATAATACATCATTTTTTCAAAACCCAAAAATACAAAATACACAGGAGCGAATAAAACTTGAAATGCAGCTAAAGCATTGTATTCTCATAAAGTAACATAAAATGCAAAAAGATGCAACTTTGGAGTGATGTCTTAACTCTCGATGACTCGATCTCTTGCTCATCAACTGAAGATGGGACGGAATAGGATTGAGCTTAAAAAGCTTGTGGGTAACAGTTTTATAATCGAGAAACAAGCAAAAACTATTGAAATATTCATTTCCATTGTAAAATTCACATTGAATCCATGAAACACATATTTCCCAAATTCTCAACTTATCAAACAATTCATAAGCATCATAAATCATGCATTCATCAAAATTTTCAACACATTCTAAACATATAAGCACAACAAAATAGTTTGGGTAGGTTTATAAACAGAATGTACTAACACATTTTCACCTAACGGTCTTGTGTAGCCATGAATAGAATGTACTATCGTAATCCAACATAGTGGTCTTGCATAGCTGTGAATAGAACATACTATCACAATCCCACATAGTAGTCTTGCGTAGTCGTGAATAGAGGGGAGTCTGTGAAGGAGCTTCATCCCAATTGTGGGTAAGTGGGAGAAGCCTATAATAGAGTCGAATTGCACTTGACTTAATAGAATGGACCATCACAAACTCACATAATCATGCATTTCACATCTTGTAAATATGTTGCCTAAAATGACACTTTTTCAAAACTTGATTTCATAAACATAATCCCTTTTCAAAAATCACTTTCATATTCTTTCCATAAATTATCAGCACAATACATATACAAAACATATAGTACTTTCTCAAAGCATTTAGAGAACAATAAATGCACATTCATAAAATAGTTGAAATCATTTATTTCCATTACTAAAAAAACATTAATGGATTATTAACTCAGTTATAAAAATGTAACGTAACTTGAATTTCATTGCTTAACACTTGCTCAAAGATGCCTCTTATCTTACTTCTCTTGCCTTTCTTGATTCCCTTGACATAGGCAAAAATCCCAATTCAATAGGGTTGCAAATTGAAAAACCTATAAAGTACATTCACTAAAATTGATTCAAGAATACTAAAACCCATGTATTTCCTAAGCTTCATGAACCAAAACCCTTCCAAAAATTCAAAAGATTAAAATCAAACTTACCTTAAATTTTCACCGAATAATAAGATTGTTAGCTCAAAGGGAAGCTCTTTTCTTCCTCTTTCTTTTTCCCTTCTTGTACAACCCCAAAATCTCTCTTAAAAACTAAGAAAAGATGAAACCCTAATTGTTTTTCCTTCTTTGCTCTCCTTTCTTTCTTCACTACAACACTCTCTCTTTTTCTCTTCTTTCATTCACGTTTTTGTTTCTTCAAATGCAAGGCCACTTTCTTTTCTTCCTATTCTAGCCTTAATGAGTGTAAAAATTTCATTTTGCCCTTTCATTTATTACCTTATGTCTTTAATGCTTAAGTGACATACCAAAAATGCCCTTTATGCATTCTTACCACTTTTAATCCAATTAACCCATGAAATAAATCCTACTAACGATAGACCTAATAATTAACTCCTAAAATTTATTATATCAAAAATTCATAATTTATTCAAATCATTCTAAATTCAATAATAAAGGAAATTTGGGGGCCAACACACTATGCATAGGGATGTGCTCGAAGGAGTACATCAATATCAAGGAGTATGTCACATTATTGGTGCACTTTCCAATAAGATTTAATAAGAAGACATTATAGTAGAACATTAGTTATAAACACTCATATACTTCGGTGAGGTCCAAGGCAATGCAACTGATATCTCCTATGGTGAGATACATACACACATTGATTAGTCACACGATCAACGAGAGAGGAAACAACATTGGAGTGGTGTGGAAGGCAGACATGTTTTATCTCTAAAATATGGTAGAGAAGGTCTTCATCCACCTTAGGTATACCTTTGCCTCTTCGGCCTGATTCTTCAAGCATCAGGCTTACGACACCAAAGTAGGGGCCATATGTGATCATATTGGTATAAGGCAAGGGAATATTGGAGCATTTACATAGGATGACACTAGCGCAATAGATGGTGCCTATCACTCTTGAGACATTGAGAGCAATGAGGATTATTTAGAGGAGGTCGGATCAACAAAGATAAGTTCATGTTTTAGTGGGAGCTAAAAAGCCTACAGTTATAGATGGAGCATAAAGGGATCACCCTAACATCCAATAGTAGCAACCCAACTAAAATAGCCCTATGATAGCCTATAATATCACCAAAGAAAAACAACCAAAGGAATCCCTTTGTAGCAGATTTTCATTAATTTAAAGTGAAGAGATTTCAACCGTAATATCCTTGATTTTCAACTTTTTCTTTAGTTTGGATATTTTGTTAGATAACATAATGAACTAAACGCTTTGAAGTACTTGGATTAGATGAATACTGATATATGCATATTTGACTATTTCTATACCTCATATTTGATACATTTTTGCTTGATATTTTATACCTTTATTGTATATTTGGTACTCCAAGTACATTTATAGGTTATAATTGTCTTCATGGACTCAAAGGAGAAGATTTTAGATGAAAACATGACATAATACGAAGATTTAAAGCAGTTAAGGGATACACGACCATGTCTATAGTCGTGTAAGTCTCCTAGCCCATATAGAATTGTGAATTATGGAGATTTTGGGTTATACATGATCGAGTACATGGTTGTGTATTAGACCGTACATCTCTAAAAAAACTTTAAAATTACTATGAAAATATGTAAGTGGAAGCAAATGAGGGGAGTAAACTTTCAAAGACATACAGAGGCGATTCCAAATGTAGAAATCATTCAAAAAGGGTGATATTGATCTAGAGATTTGGAAAATGTGAAGAAATCATTGACATATCTAGTAGAATACATTATCAAACCTCTATCTTACAAGAACATTCAATACGAGATAAAGGGAGATTTTGAATTATGAGCTCTTTGTTTTAAATTCACTTTTTCTTTTAGTTTATGTTTGATTTCATTCTCTATTATGTGTAACTAAACGCTTTATTAGTGTCTAGGTGTGATAAACCCCATTTAAGATACAATATGTTTTGATTCTTTTTATTCAATGAAATTGTTTTGAATTGATCTATTGTGATTCCATTATGTGTTTAATATATGGTTTAACAGATACAAAATATAAGTTCATAATATGATTTCATAGCATAGAGATTGAGAAATCCTTTGTATGAATAGATCTACCATAATTGAAAAGAGTTGATTGCAAACCTAGAGATAGGTCAACATAAATCCTCTAAATTAAGGTCAAACCTAATAGTAGAATTCTTAAATTGATAAAACAATCTTAGTACCTCTAGCTTGAATAGTATTGGTTGATAATTCTAAGATTAGTTGTTAGTAGTCTTAAGTGAGTTATTAGCATATAATAGAATTTTTCACGGTCCAATAGTCAATAAAACAATTGCATGTTAAAAGGTTAATTATTTAATAGTTTTAGGGGGAATCATTACCTAGACTCTAATGATTGTTTCTAAGTGATTTCTTTGTTCTTTACTCAATGTTGTTTCCTGATTTATTTTAATTGTTTAAGTTTTATTTTATAAAATTAAAAATCCAGTTTGTAGACTAGATAATAGGATAACGATAATTAATAATATCATTATCTTCGTGAGATCGACTCATACTTGCCTATGCTAACTACATCTACAACGTGCACTTATGGTGAAATTAATATTGGTATAAAAATATCCAATCAAGTTTTTAATGCCATTTCCATGGATAGTGATATTAGGAACACTTGAATGATATTTTTCTAGTCATTATTTTTGTATTTATTTTATTTTATTTTATTTTTATTGTATCTAGTTGTATCCTTGACTTATTTGTTTAATCATCTTTTGAACTTTTCTACTTTGACATTGTGTTTGTGGTTTATTTTAAGGATTGAGATTTATCGTCATCACCATAATTCATAATGGAAGGATGGAGCAAACAGTACTCTCATGGAAGTTACGATATGTCTTTGCAATACATAACATCACCATATAGGAGAAAGATGTGTCTTTATGTGTTTTTGAAGGCTCAACTGCTATCCATGTCGTGTTGTGACATTTATGGGAGTAACAATTATAATTATGAATGTGAAGAACTAACCTATATGTGGAAGCGACAAAGCATGTACAATCAAACTTAAGGTGCACTATACGAGAACAGTAACAAGTCAGAGTGGAGCAACTCTTACGCTTATGGATGAAATGACTACACTCCAGCTAAATATTTACAACAATAAACACCTCAAGTTAATGAGCTAACTTTGGAAGAAACAATGATCAATTTTATTTGAGGATCAAATGTGAGGCATCAAAAAATAGAGATTCGTATACAAAAAATGATGAATCGGGTTAATCAATTAGTAGAGATATTATTTGAAAAACTGTAGGGAAGTTTGTCTAGTATTACTAAAATAGATCCTATAGAAGGTACAATGGCAATCACCCTCAATAGTGAAATAAAATAATAAAATGCCTTGTCGAACTTAAAGCCATCCGATGTAAATTCGAAGAAAGAATTTATTCACCTGAATATCTTGAGCATAACACATAATACTATTTGAGCCTATTCACGTAGCAGAGTGAAGAAAATATGAAGGCTCGCTTCATGGATGAAGTGACATTCTAAGAAGATGAGGAGGTAGCTATTGTTGTTGTAGAGGAGGAGGACAATATGATAGAGGCAACAGATGTAGAAGGAGAGGAAGTCTCCATCCAAAAAGAGGAAATAGAGAAATGGCAAGAGATAATTGAAAAAGATGAGCCAAAAATCTTTATCTAGGAAGAAAAGTGTTGGACCCCGATTTTTAAGTAAAATTTAGAGATAATAAATGATATAAAATAAGTGTTTTATATATGTATTGTGAAATAGATGTATTTATGCTTTAAGAAAATTTATGAGAAAAGAATAATTGGGCTTTGATGATTTTGATAATTGTGGAGATTTGTATAGTATATGAAAGTTATAGTGAATGAGTTTATTGAAAAATTAAGTTTAAAATATAGAAATAAAAAGAAAAAGTGTGAAAATTTGAAGAATTAATGAAGTTGACTTTTGGAGATAGAAAGTTTGACTTAAGAGTTGACTTTTTGATTTAGGCAAAATTTGAGAAAATGATCTACATTAAACTTGTAGCTCCCGTTGAGAGTTTTCTTTCGCTATAAAGTTTGATATTTTTCGATATCGGGAGTAAAAGTTATAGCCAGTCAAAGTTAAGGTTATTTTACTTTGACTTTGAAAATGGTTTTAAGTATAG
>JANVCQ010000230.1:17173480-17207554 GCA_025531925.1 Erythroxylum plowmanianum
CAAATCAATAGGAATTCCAATTGAGAACCCAAAGAAACATATGCATAAAATTGATCCTAGAATACTTAAACCCATGCCTTTTCTAAGCTCTTTGAACCAAAACCTTTCCAAAAATCCAAAAGATTTAACATTAACTTACCTTGAATCTTCCCCACTTAATGAGTTTCTTGGATCAAAAGAAGTCTCTAATCTTCCTCTTTCTTTTTTCCTTCTTGCTCAACTTCAAAATTACTCTTTAAGACTAAGGAAAATCAAAACCTAGCATAACTCTCTTCTTTCTCTTCTTTTTCTCTTTTTTCGTTCTTCTCTCTTCTCTCTTTTCTTCAATCACATTTTTGGCTTCTTCCAACTCAAGCCCACCCTTCGTCTTCTCCTTTTATACCCTTAATGATTGCACAATGTCCATTTTGCCCTTCATTTAAGGCCTTATGATTTCTAAACTTATGTGACTTGCCAAATTTGCCCTTACACACTCTTACTACTTTAATACGTCAATTCCCTTAACCTATTTCATATTATCTTACCCATATTAGCAAGCTCATTAATTCCAACATATATTAATCTAGCAAGACCCCAAAATTAATTTAATCATGCTTATTTATAAAAAAAATTTCAGAGGCCAACATTTCTTCCCCTCTTAAAAGAATTTCATCCTCGAAATTTCTTACCTGAGTCATTAAAGAGGTGTGGATACTTTTCCCTCATGGCTTCCAAGGTCTCCCATGTGGCCTCTTCCACAGAATGGTTTCTCTACATGACTTTGACCAGTTTAACTGTCCTGATCTAGATGACCTTTTCCTTAGTGTCTAAATTCTCCACTAGAATCTCCTTATAACTCAAATCATCTCTTAGCTGAACCTCAGCAATCTGAATGATGTGGGAGGGATCCGATCTATACTTCCTTAATATGAACATATGAAAGACATCATATATCTATGACAATTCTGGTGGCAATGCCAACCTATAGGCTAGCGGTCCATTCCTCTCAAGAATCTCATAGGGACCCACATATCTCGAACTCAACTCGCCCTTCTTGCCAAACCTTATGACCCCTTTCCATGGAGACGTCTTAAGAAAGACCTTCTCACCGACTTCATACTCCATCTCCTTCCGGTGTGCATTAACATAACTTTTCATTCTATCCTGGGACGTTTTAAGCCTTTGCTTAACTAACTTGACCTTGTCAATTGTCATCTGAATCAACTCTGGTCCTATTAGTTTTCTTTCTCCTTCTTCATCCTAACATATAGGAGTTCTACATCTCCTTCCATACAGTGCTTCATAAGGAGCCATTTGAATGCTCGAATGGTACGAATTATTTTAAGCAAATTTGACCAGCGGCAAATGTTTATCCCAAGCTCCTTTGAAATCCATCACACATGCCCTGAGCATTCTCTCAGGGGTCCAAATGGTCCTCTCAGATTGACCATTTGTCTGGGGGTGAAAAGCTGTGCTAAAATTCAACTTAGTTCCTAGAGCCTCTTATAAACTTCCCCAAAATCTAGAAGTAAATCGAGGATCTCTGTTAGAAACTATAGAATTTGGAATCCCATGTAGTCTCACTATCTCATCAATATACTTCTTTGCTAGTACATGTAGAGAATCAGTCTGTTTAATTGCCAAAAAATGGGCTGACTTCATCAATTGTTCAACAATAACCCATATGGCATCATGCTTCCTACTGGTCTTAGGCAAACTGATCAGAAAATCCATGGTTACTCGTTGCCATTTCCACTCAGGAATGGACAATGGCCTTAACTTACCTAAAGGTGTCTGGTGTTCAGCCTTGGCTTACTAACACACTAGACACTTACTTGCATACTCTATTACATCCCTTTTTATGCCTTTCCACCAGAAATGCTCTCTCAAATATCTGTACATCCTGATGCTACCTGGGTGCATGGCATAAGGAGCATTGTGTGCCTTATCTAGTATTTCATCCTTTACTTCCTTGACATTTGGGATACAAAGTCTGTTTCTTACAACCATAAGTCCATCATCCCTCACTACCACTTCAGATTTCCTACCATTTTGAATTTCTTCTTGGAGCTTACTCAATTCTGCATCCTGTGCTTGTAACTCCCTAACCTTTTCTCTGAGTATCAGTCTCACTCTGAAAGTAGCAACAATACATTCAGGTTCCTCCTGTTTCAAACTTATCCTAAGCTTAGTCATTTCTTCCAATAAAGGCAGATAAACTGTATGAACATGAGCTATTAAGGATTTTCTACTCAAAGCATCTGCCACTATATTTGCCTTTCCTGGATGATAATCAACAAATCATAATCCTTAATTAGCTCTAGCCATCTTCTTTGTCTCAAATTCAGTTCTTTCTGACTCAACAGATACTTGAGACTTTTGTGATCTATAAAAATCCTCGTCTGTAACCCATACAAATAATGTCTCCAAATCTTTAAGGCAAAAATCACTGCTGCCAATTCCAAATCATGGGTCAGATAATTCAACTCATAAGGCTTTAGTTGCCGTGAAGCATAAGCTATCACCCAGTCTCCCTGCATCAATAAACAACCCAGACCCTTTCTTGAGGCATCACTATACACTATATAATCCTCATCTCTAGTAGGCAAAATCAAAATTGGAGCACTTGTTAATCTGCGCTTGAGCTCCTCAAAACTTTTTTGACATTCCTCACTCCAGATAAATTTCTGATTCTTCCTCAATAACTTAGTCATTGGTGTAGCTATCATAGAGAATCTCTCAACAAAACTCCTATAATATCCTGCCAAGCTCAGAAAACTCCTCACCTCTGTCACTATCTTGGGTGCATGCCAATTTATCACTATTTCAACCTTCCTTGGATCAACGTGTACTCCATCTTTCGAAATCACATGCCCAAGGAATATCACTTTATGAAGCCAAAACTCACATCTGATGAATTTGGCATAAAGTTCCCTCTCCCTCAATATATGTAACACAATCCTGAGATGCTCCTCATGTCCTCTTCACTCTTGGAATATACTAGAATGTCATCGATAAACATTATGACAAACTGATCCAGATATTCTTTAAAGACCCTATTCATAAGATCCATAAAAGTAGTTGGAGCATTGGTCAATCCAAAAGGCATGACTAAAAACTCATAATGTCCATACCATGTCCTAAAGGCTATCTTGCTTACATCGGACTCCTTGTTTTTGAGTTGATGATAGCCTAACCTGAGATCAATTTTGGAAAAGACCCTTGCTCCCTGTAGTTGGTCAAACAGATCATCAATCCAGTGCAGAGGATACTTGTTCTTAATAGACACCTTGTTGAGTCTCCGATAATCAATGCACATGTGCCTCGTTCCATCCTTCTTCTTAACAAACATAACTGGCGCTCCCCATGGTGACAAACTCGGCCTTATGTACCCCTTCTCTAGTAGTTCTTCCAACTGTTCCTTAAGCTCCTTCAACTCCACTAGATCCATTCTATATGGTGGTATAGAAATGGGTGTGGTTCTAGGAATCAATTTGATGGCAAACTCTATTTCTCTCATCGATGGTAAACCAGGTAATCCTTCTAGAAACACATCTAGAAATTCCCTTACAATCGAAAAATCCTCTAACTTCCCTCCATTCACATCAGTATTTACAACATGTGCTAAGAAGGCTTCACACCCCTTTCCCATCATTTTGTCAGCTAGCAAGGCCGAAATAATTCTTAGTGACAGTGTTTTCCTGTCCCCCCTAAAAATTACCTTCTCATCGTTGCCCAGATTAAACTCAACCTCCTTAAGGCCACAATCCAACTTCGCTTGATACTTCTCCATAACATCCATTCCCAGTATGACATCTAGCCCCTTTAGATCTAGGGGTAGTAAGTCCACTACCAGTTGAGCACTCTTGATGAAAGGTTCACAATTCCTATACACTTGACTTATAATCACTTTCCTCCCTAAAGGAGTATTAACAATTAAAGGACTACCCAAAGGCCTCAAATTAACATCATGTAATGTCATGCTTAAAGAAATAAATAAATGCGTGGAGCTATAATCAATCAACACATATACTGTAGAATTAAATAACTAAGTCATACCCGTAACAACTTCAGGCGTGGCTGCAGCTTCCACTCTGGTCATAGCAAATACCCTGGCTAGCAACTAACCCTTTGATCTCCCTATAGGAATAGCCTTCTTTACAGCTCCAAAACTGCCCACCTCAGTGACTAGCCTAGTTCCCACTGTCTTTGCTCTCCTCAAGGTGTGTAATTGTGACCCCTCTTGTTTTGTTGCTTGAGGACAATCCCTAATCATGTGTCCCTCCTCTCCACATCGGAAGCATGCTCCAAGTAACTTGAAGCACTCTCCTTTATGAAGTTTTCCAAAATGTTCACATTGAGGGTTTGTGTATCTGCTCCTCCCCGTGCTTCCCGTGCCTCCCATACCTGAGGCTTGCCTTATGACTACCCTTGCCTGCTTGTTCTTGGTAAGACCACTGCTTCCCACTTCACTTTGAGTATGGTAACTCTTTGTACTCCTCTCAGGCATTGGAGCACTCATTCCCTTCTTAGAAGACTGCTCCCTGTTCTTCCTCTTCCTACTCACTTCATTCTTTATATTTTCCAGTTTCTCAACCTGGAGTGCAGCATCCATCAATTGTTGGTAATCATAGAAGTTATGGATAAGGACTTTCTCCTTGATCCCCAAATGAAGTCCTCCCTCAAATTTGCAGCACTTATCCTCCTCATCCAAGCACTTCATTTGAATCAGAACCCTTTTGGTCCTCTTCAACCAGGCTTCAGCCTCTTCTAGATTTATAGTTCCACTAAAATCTACCACCCCATACTTGCGAAGCTTATCATACTACCCACTCCTCTCCACTAGAGCTGACACCGACACTTGTGACCCTTGGCCCATGGCATACGTAAAAGCCTGAGCAAAGGCTTAAAAGAAACGTAGATCCATGGGATTTCCTTGAGACATAGGAGGAGATGGTGGAGGCACCTCATATTGCTCACTAGGTTTCTCAGAATTCGGAGCAGAATGTGTCCCCTCATCCTGTGGGACATAGGATTCATCCATGCTCCCTTGGCGAGAGGGAGATCTAGTCATAGCTCCTCGAGTTCTCTTTCTAGGCAGCATATTCACTCCTTCAATTTAAAACATTTAAAAATCTTTAGTTTATGCAAAACAATTTCAAATCATGTAAAACAATTTAAAACATTGCAATTTGTTCATTTAAAATAAAGCATGTTCATTTCATGTCTTAGACTACCCACTTCATGCCTAGGATAATCCTAAACCTAGTCGCTCTGATATCATAAGTGTTGGGCATCCCGCCCTCATGGGTCATGTGCTCAATGTCCTAAGTGACATCTGAACGCGTATCCCACAAGGATGGCGAGCCCCCACCAGGACAAAACATTAAAATAACTCACTTTTCCTATTTTCGAACAAATTTTGGGAAAACTCAAACTGGAATTTTACTTTGACTTGTTCAAAACATTTGCAACTCTATGTCTCTGGTTTAATTAGAGAAAAGAGTCATCTCATATGGAGGTCTCATAACAAGGTTATGGTTGAAAGAATCAAATTGGGTTTTAACCTCAATCATATTGCACCTGTCTTGGGGCAATTAGTATAACTATCATTTGGAATATCAAATTAAGATCATCTTAGGACATTTTGATAGGAGACTTCGAGATCTAAAACTTTTATGAAAACCTCGAAAGCAAATTCTATCGTCTGAAGGGTCAAAATGGAGCAAACGATATGATCAGACGAATAGTGTACAGAAGAAGAAGTTTAGGTCATATGAGCAGAAAGCAGACCAAGCAAAAAGCAGACGAAGCACAAAAGTAGATGAAGCAAAAATCAGACAAAGCAGAAGGAAGATGAATCAGAGTCAATTTAAGACAAAACAAAGTCAACTTAAGACGATGCAACTCTTAAGACGAAGTGGAGTCAACTTAAGATGAAGCAAAGTCAACTTAAGATGAAGCAAAGTCAACTTAAGACGATGCAACTCTTAAGACGAAGAGGAGTCAACTTAAGATGAAGCAAAGTCAATTTAAGACGATGCAATGCTTAAGACAAAGCGAAGTCAACTTAAGATGAAATAAAGTCAACTTAAGATGATACAACTCTTAAGACGAAGCAAAGTCAACTTAAGACGAAGCATAGTTAACTTAAGAAGAAGCAAAGTCAACTTAAGATGATGCAACTCTTAAGACAAAGCAGAGTCAACTTAAGACGAAGCAAAGTAAACTTAAGATGATGCAACTCTTAAGACGAATGACGTCATCACAGACGATACAATTGTATAGATGAATGACATCATCACAAACGATACCACTTTATACTCCTAAGCATCTCCCTTTATACCATAACTTTCGACTCCTATGTCCAAAAATTTCATACCATATATCGTTGGAAAGCTAGAAAGATTATCTACAACTTTCCAGAAGGAACATTTGCCTAAATTAGCCTACATTAATCCAAGTTTTCCCCTAAAGTCAGAACACGAATTTCTTCCTTATGAAGACTTTAAAAAATGCAATGTACAAACTTGAGAGAGAGTCATGAGCAAAAATGCAATCATATTCCATTTACATCAAAAGATAAGAGTTTTACAAAGCTTTAGTAGGCATTTCAAGCCACAAATACATTAATATCTCAAAATCCCAAAATACAAAAGATAAATGAATCATGAGTTGCTCAAAATGCAACTAAAGCCTTGCTTTACAAGATTTGTTTCAAATACAAAATAAACAAAGATTGGAGTGATGCCTTGACCCTTGACTACTCGATATCTTGCTCATCACTTAGATATGGGAGAGGAGAATCAGGGGGGAGGGGGAGCTTAGAGCCTATAGGTAACAATTTTATAATCAGTAACAAGCAAAACCATTTATAAAGTCATTTCCAATGCAAAACTTCACATTTATGCAAATTATGTATGAATCACTCTTATCAACTTATCATGAACACATAAGCATGTCAAAATGGTTTGGGTAGATCCATAAACATGACGCATTACACATTTCCACATAATGGTCCTGTGTAGTTGTGAAACTTGAGGAGTCTAAGAAGGAGCTTCGTGCCACTAGCAGGCAGGCAGGAGAAGCCTTTAACTTGGTCAACGTGCACGTGACGATTCTTGAGGGACTACTGTAAACCCACATAACACGTATTTCATAACTTGTAATCTTGTTGCCCAAAAAGACACTTTTTTGAAAACTTGCTTTTCATGAGCATGAAATATTTCATATGCATTTCTAAAACTTGATTTAATAAACTTGCTATTCTTTCAAAAATCATTTCCATCATTTAATTCATCAACAATTTACACAATTCATATACAACCATGTAGCACATTCTTACAACATTTTTTTAAAAAACAATAAATGCACATGAATAAAGTAGTTGAAAATCATTTACTGTCATTTCTTGAAAGAAACTTTAATGGCTTATTACTTAATTATAAAAGTGAAACTCACCTTGAATTTCCTTGCTTATAACTTGCTCAAATGTGCCTCTCCTCTTGCCTCCCTTGATTTTATTCAACATTGATACAAATCCCAAATCAATAGGAATTCCAATTGAGAACCCAAAGAAACATATGCATAAAATTGATCCTAGAATACTTAAACCCATGCCTTTTCTAAGCTCTTTGAACCAAAACCTTTCCAAAAATCCAAAAGATTTAACATTAACTTACCTTGAATCTTCCCCACTTAATGAGTTTCTTGGATCAAAAGAAGTCTCTAATCTTCCTCTTTCTTTTTTCCTTCTTGCTCAACTTCAAAATCACTCTTTAAGACTAAGAAAAATGAAAACCTAGCATAACTCTCTTCTTTCTCTTCTTTTTCTCTTTTTTCGTGCTTCTCTCTTCTCTCTTTTCTTCAATCACATTTTTGACTTCTTCCAACTCAAGCCCACCCTTCATCTTCTCCTTTTCTACCCTTAATGATTGCACAATGCATTTTGCCCTTCATTTAAAGCCTTATGGTTTCTAAACTTATGTGACTTGCCAAATTTGCCTTTACACACTCTTACTACTTTAATACTTCAATTCCCTTAATCTATGTCATATTATCTTACCCACATTAGCAAGTTCATTAATTCCAACATATATTAATGTAGCGAGACCCCAAAATTAATTTAATCATGTTTATTTATTAAAAAAATTCATGGGCCAATATTGTGACAGTTAGTTTATATGTCTAACAATAAGTTGAAGTTGGCTTTAGTATAAATAAACTGCAATTGAGTTTTGAATTTTCTTTTTGGCATACTAGAATGTTGTTATGGGCCTTAAGAGGTTAGAACACATTTAACTGAATGTTTATAATGCATATATTGAGTCCTAGTTCATTTATGTGAGCAACAAATCATAGGTGAGTTATATGCGATTATGCCTAATATAGCAATTAAGAAGAATTGCATGAGATACATATTATAGAGATTCCTTTTGACCATGAACAATAGTTGAAAATGATTTATTAGTTTTTTTTTTGTAAAGTAAGTGGATTGTAAAAGTTTTATCTTCATATTTGGTAAAGAAAATATTGTCTAAAAGGTTTCTTTTCACCCATCATAGGAGAAAAGATAGTAAAAATTTTAAGTAAAACTTGATTTAAACATAGGTCAATAGTTATTTGGTCATACTAATATAAATTAAATTTTTCTTTCTTTTCTTTATGCTCTTTTAGCATTATTATGATTATTTTTGAAAAGTTAAAAAAGGGAATAAAAGGCCTCTTACAATGGAGAAAAGTGTGTACAAAACCTTTTTTTTAAGGAACCAATAAGTTTTTTAATTGTCATGAACTAAAATTTTATAACTATTCATTAAAATAAGTATTTTATATTCATTAATTTTTGATAAATTAAATATTGAACACATTTAATTAATCTTCCTCTTAAGTATCATTTAAGAACCAACAATACTATTAAAAATAAATAAAAATAATACATAAACAATTTTTCATGTAACTAAACCTTTTGATTCTAAAAAGATTTAAATAGTGAAGGTTTAGATAGAAACTTATTGTAAACAGTGAAAGCAATAAATAGAGGAATCTTTTATGATGTTCCTAACTCACGATATGTTGAATCTATAAGAGGTTCAACTTGATTCCACCTATTCAAGTGCCTTTGCCCAATCAATAATGAAAGATCGTGATTATCCAATAACCTGCCACTCAGTCGCTTTTCAGACTTTGTTTTTGGTTAGCCACATAATTGCTTTTTTTCAAGTACGCTCTATGCGTACTTATAGAGTAAAAACTACGTAGGCAGTTAAAGGGATTGGGATGATTGGGATAATATGTTTTATCCTATAGTAACTAACAACAGTTACCTTATCCTAATATTTGAATTTGAATATTGGTTATCGTTATAGGTAGATAGCCATCAATCATATATGCAAACATCTCCCATTCGTACATAATGAGGAAGACATTGCATATTCTCCCTTAACATTATTTTTGAACTTAATCATACAAACAAATGAATGGTGTGACTGCTAAGTCTATCAAAATTTGGGAGCACTGTACTAGAAACCAATTAAGACCAGTATAGAGACATCAACCCTTAAATATAAAGAACATTAGTCAAAGACTTAGTATACCACATAACTATCTGATTATGCTGGGTAAAGTTTTTTTAATCCCTCGCAGATCATACTTATACCTCCAGACTTCCCGTATTATACTTATAATTATGTCACTTTTCTAAAAATGCCATAACCCATTGATGAATAAGTATAGTACATAATCATAATTCAAATATTCTTCCTTTTCCCTTATGTCAATTGGTTTTCAAATTAATAGATTTCCCAGTAATGTTCTATAGGGTCGATTCTCTCATAACTTTTGGCAATATATTAAAGTAGTTTACATTAACCATCAACCTCTTGACATGATCTAAAGTCATTAGGGAATATATTACAAGACCAATGAAATGTCTTTAAGGACTCACCTAGTGATGAAGCAGGGATTCATTTACTTACTTCCTTTTATGATCGCAAAGCACATGCATATGAATGCATGCTACAATATATCAAACAAGGTAGGGTATGAATCTTAGTGAAGTCAAGTGCTTCACTCGAGATCTTTATATGTTCTCTAATTCAATCAAATATACTAAAGATCTCAAATCAGGCTTAAAAAACAAGCATATATGGATTATAGGTGCTCCATATGCGATCAACTATTAGATCTCATATTGACATCTAGCCAAGGTGACAATATAAGTGTCTCATCTTTTTCTCGCCCATGCCTAAAAGGATAATTACTCATGTGGGAGAGTCAACCAATTGTTTCTATATAAAAATAGATATATGTGTGTTAACCATCACCAATACATATGAATACATAAAAAAGATAAAGTCAAGATATTATTTAATAATTCAAAAGGTTAATTGGTGTTTACATTGAGCATCATAAGTTTAAATCCTACATAACCCTAATGTCTTAACATGACCCAAAAATATATCTCTCGATATAGGTTTAGTCAAAAGGCCAGTAAGCATTTGGTTCATAAAAATGTGCTATAAAATCATAACTTATTGTGCCATTTCTTATCGAATAAAAATATTCCTTAGATTAATGTGCTCGGTTCTTCCATGATACTTGGAATCTTTAATAAAATCTAAAGCAGTCGTATTATCATAATAGATAGTGATAGCTGAGATACATCTTTAGGTACATCAAGATCCTCAAAGAACCTTTTAAGCCACAATTATTCTTGCACAGCTGATATACAAGCCACAAATTCCACTTCCATTATGGACAAAGATATACATGCTTGTTTCTTACTCATCTAAGAACTAGCGCCATTATTGACTAAGAAAGCATATCCAAAGGTTGATTTACACTCATTTAGATATTCTCACTATTCAGCATCAAAAATATCTAATAAGACATAAATTTGAACCTTGATAGCACAACATATAATCCAAAGTCCCTCATATGTAATGAAGAATCCTTTTAATAACTTTCCAGTGATCTAAACTAGGGTTTGCTTGGAAATGACTCACTAAACCTACTACAAAATAGATGTCATGTTGAGTGCACATGGTGGCATATACCAATTTACCCATGGCACTCACATATGGAACACAACTCATTTTCTCCTTTTCTTCAGGAGTTTTAGGGCAGTTATTAAGACTTAAGGATTCACCTTTAGCCACAGAAGTATCAGTGGGTTTGTAATTATGCATTTGAAACTGTCCAAGTACTTGTCTTAAGTAAGTCTTTTATGACAAACCAAGAAGTCTCTTAGAGCGATCACGAAAGTTTTTCACTCCAAGTACATAACTTGCTTCACCCGTATCCTTCATTTCAAAATTTGAGGACAACCACTATTTAATGGTAACTATCAACTCCTTATAATTTTTTACTAACAGAACATCATCCACATATAATGATAGAATTAAGAAACTTCTCTAATAATGCCTAAGATACACACAATGGTCTTCCTTAACCATTGTGAACCCATCATTTAGGATGGCTCAATGAAATTTAAGATACCATTGTCTAGATGATTTCTTTAAGCCATAAGTAGACCGATTGAGCTTGCAACTTTACACTCCTAGCCTCTGCAACAAAACCAACTAATTGTTGTATATATATTTCTTCATCAAGTTCTCCATCGAGAAATGCAATCTTAACATCCATTTGGTAAAGTTCCAAATTAAAATATGCGATAAGTATCAGAATAAGATGAATTGAGGCAAACCTAACCATTGGTGACAAAGTTTTCTCATAATCTATACCCTCTTATTGTGTATAATCTTTGGTCACAAGCCGAGCCTTATACCTTTCAATGGAACCATCTACCTAGCGTTTGATCTTGAGAACCCATTTGTTCCTAATAGCTTTTCACCCAGAAGGAAGATCTACCAAATCCCAAACTTTGTTGTTCTTCATGGATTCCATTTCATCCTTCATAGTATTAATCCATTCCTTACTAGCTTTTAATAAGATAGCCTCATGGTAATTTCTAGGCTCATCTTCATCATCAGCAATAGCATGAAAGATTCCCCCCTCAATTCCAAAATGGTGATAGGGAATATTTCCACATTTGCTTCTTCAAGGATGAAAATCTTCAAAACTCTCATTAGGTTGTACTAAACTAAAAGGGATGTCGCTCCCACTATCTCCAAATTATTAAGGAATTAATTTCTAATTTTCAACTTGGTTGAGAGATGCACGAATCTCAGTGTCTTATAATTCAAAGGGTTTTAGATTCTCATTCACCTCACATTTTCTAGGGAACTCTTCTTATAAAAATTCCACATCTCTTAACTCAATTTCAGTTACACTTCCATCTTGCTACTCACTGATGAACACATAACCTTTTGAGTGCTCAAAATACTTATAAAGATACATTTCTTGCCTTTAGGTCCCAACTTTCCATATCAATGAAAAGTGTTGTGTATGTAAGCAGTATAACCCCGTGGCCGTAGATTATCCAAACTTGGTTTTCTGTCGGTCCAAAGTTCATATTCATAAGGGGTAGAAGAAACTAATTTAGAGGGCACACGATTAAGTACATAGGCTACAGTTAGCAATGCATCTCCTTAATAGGAAACAAGCAAATTTGCTTTTGATTCCTTCTTTATGCTACACTATTTTAATGTGGAGTTCTTAAAATTGTTAATTATTAGATAATTCCTTTTCTTTCACATAATTCTTTATTGTGGCCTCAGTTAATTCCTAAACCACATCAATATATATTTTAAAGCAATCCAGTGCTTTAGATTTATGGGAGATCAAATAGATGTGACCAAAGCGCGTATAATCATCTATAAATTTGATAAATAAGAATTACCATGCCTTGCTATTTTGTGTAATTTTTATTGATTTTGCTTGCATTCATATCTTGATTTTGGTTACGAATTCTTACATTTTTAATTCAAATGTGAGATAAATTGAGTGAAAATAGTTTTAAATGTTGCATAAAGGTTTAAGGGAATGTTTTATGAATTTTGCATGATGAATGAAAGGTATCATAAATTTTGTGTTAAAAAAGTGGTGATTAAGGTGTCATGATGGTGACTAAAGTGCCACCACCCTAACAAACTTAGTCACGGTAGTGACTAAACTTGTCACCAATGAGTCGTGTAGGTTTTGATGACATAACAACCCTATAACCCTAATCCTAGACTCTAGCTATAAATAGAAAAGGAATGAAGAATAAAGGAGGCTAAACTGAGAGAGTCAGTTAGACGTATACACCCCACAGATTCATTTGGTGACAAAAACAGAGAGAAAGAAGGAAGGTGGAGAAGAGACGAGAGACAGTAGAGACCAATTGGGTGAGGTGGAAAAGAAGAACAATAGAGAGGTGGAAACATCTTGAGCATTCAATCGTCTGGGTGAGAACCAAGTAGAAACAGAAGGTGAAAACCAATGTTGAGAGTTTAAGAGTGCAAGAGATCACTACAACTCCCTCATTCGATCTTTGTTTGCTTGTTATGTTCTTCATTTGTTGCATTATTTCTCTGTGTTTTACTTTTATGATGTTTACTGAACTTATTACCCTGTTAGCTTAACCAATTAATACTTTATTATCTTTTGATAGTTCATTTGGTTATTTACTGGGTTTATTGCTTAAATACTTCTCTTATACTGATAAAGATAGGATTGAAGTATTTGAATATGATGAATTCTGCTATTTCCATGATAGACGGATCTCATTTTCTTAATGTAGCTATTTTAGTCAAATACATGAATGAGGGACTATGTTGTCTTATGTTTTCTATAGTTTCTAAACTAAATAGATGTAATAGTATAACCAAACTTTGCATCATTTTGGTATTAAACGAAGGATGGAGAAAAGAAGTTTAATATGGAACGAGACACTATAGATGCTTAGGTGAAAAACTATAAATATATTAAGTTAAGTGGTAACTGGTAGTTGGATTTTTATAATTAATTCGGATGATAACTTATCGAATACGAAAGTTAGACTTAGTTTATTATTTGAGTTGATCTTAGAACCTAACTATTAATTTTAGTAAGACAACTACCCAATCATTTCCCCTTAGTCATGCATAACATATTAAATTAGTGAAATTAATTCTCAAGAGTTTTTGCTCCCAGTTAATCTATTCGATTAATTAATTTATTTTTGCTCCCAGTTAATTCTATTTACTTTTCAGTTTAATTTTGTGAATTTTTTTAAAGCCTTCACTCAACAAATCAGGATAGAATGTTTAGGATTGCATCTTTTTTTTTTTGTTCAAGGTTAATTTAAGTGAACCAATTTCACCTCCGTAGCAGACGACCCTAGGAACTACCTTGTATACTTACAAGTAGGATAGCCTAGGTAATTTTTAAAACTTATTTTAGGCACAATAAGTTTTTGGCACCATTTTCGAGAAGGTGTTTAGTGTTTACACTTAATTTAATTTTGATTGTTTTGTCAATTGTTTTGTTTGTTCATGCGTACATTTTTGTTATATTATTTCATTGAGTTGTTTTAGTAGTTTTCATTATTAATTTGATGTTGTCTTTATTTTTGTATGCGAGGAAGGAGGTTTCGGGAAGGTGAACTTGCTCCCTTTATTGATAATGTGCACCATATAAGAGAACCTTAAAAGGACTTTGAAGACAATCTCGAGGAACCTAAGCCTAAAGATTAAGGGATTGGTGAAAGGTGGCCAGTAATGATAAAGCATGTCAGATCAGTAATTGGTACTGCCACTTTGTGCATATGTTTAGGAGAGGTAGCCAGAAACTATGAATTAAAGAGCATCCATTACAACATGTTGCCATCTTTCTATGGGGTTCTTAATAAAGACCCTTTAAACTTTATTTGGGAATTCTACACTACCCACTAGACATTCCCTTTGGATGGCCTAAATGAAGATCAACTCAGGATGAGATGCTTCCCATACACATTGAAGGACCAGGCCAAGGCACGGTTGATGACCCTCCATCTGATTCATTGACTAAATAGGAGGAAGTGTACAACAAATTTATGGGAAAATTCTATTCCATCGTAAGACTTCTAAGTTGTAGACAAAGATAACTACCTTCACTCAGATGGAGGGAGAGTCATTCTATGAGGCATAGGAACGCTTCACTACTAATACAATGTCCACACCATCATTTTCCACTTCACATGCAAAACTAGTTCTTTTATGATGTATTAATCCATCGTTGTCAATACATGGTGGACAATGCAGCAGGAGGAGCTGTGGGAGAGAAGACTATCGATGAAACATATGAAATCTTTAAAATATTGGGGGCAAAATTCTTAAAAAAAGAGCGTGAGAGGTAAAAGAGATGGAGTTTATGAAGTGCGTTCAAATCAAGAAATGGCTATGCAATTAGCTGAGATGACAAATCATGTAAAAATGCTAACTATAAGACTACCCCAAAACGTTCCAAATCAAGAGGTATATAGTATATGTGGAACTTATGCTCATGGAGCTAATGTTTGTTTGTATTCTTTTAAATCTTTTGCAGGTGCGGAAGAACAAGTGAACTCACTTGATGGTTTTCAACCAAAGGTGCGAAATGATCCATATTCAAACACCTACAATCCTGGTTGGAGAAACCACCCCAATTTTTATAGAAGACCAACCATCCACCAGTACAACCCCAACCATAATATCAGAATTTTCAAAGACAACTAGTTTCAGGGGCAATCCTCAAATTAGAATCCATCTAGCTAGCCTTCTTTGGAGGAAAGTTTGAATGTGCTTATTCAGGTAACAAATCATAATCAAGAAACAAACAATAAGAGATTTGACTCCTTGCAAGCATCTGTAAGGAGGATTGAGACTCAAGTAAGGCAACTCGCAACTCAAATGCACAGCAATCAAAAAGAGAAGTTGCCCAGTCATCCCAATTAAGGCCAAGTAGTTACTATCCTAAGAAGTTGTAAGGTTATTGATAATCATGTTGAGATCCCCTCTAATTTGTCTAGTATATCTAATCAAAAGGAGGAGAGCCTTATAAAACAAAAAAGGTGAGCAGAATGAAAAAAGCAATATGCATGAAAAATTTTCAAGTCACATTCAGAAAGGTGAAAAATTAGGGCATACAATCGACTATAATGAAGGACCAAGATTGTATAAGGTGACTAATCCTTATAGACCAACAATCCCATCTCCAAGCCGCCTTAAGGATTCGAAACAAGATAAGCAATTTTCTAATTTATATAACATGTTTTCCAAAGTTAATATTAATCTTCCTTTGTTACGTGTGATCAAGAACATTCCAACTTATATAAAGTTCTTCAAGGAACTAAGCACCAAAAAATGGAAGTTTGAGCTAAAAAAGAAGGTGATAGTTTTAGAAGTTGCAAATGTAGTGCTTCAGCAGCAATTCCTCCCTAAATTAAAAGACCCAGGGAGTTTTCTTGTGCAAGTATAAATGGGTAATGGTGATGAGGTTAAGGGTATGCTTGACCTTAGGGTAAATATAAACCTTATGCATCAATTTATTTATGATAAATTAGATCTAGGATAGTTAAGACCTACAAATATGTGTTTGCAATTAGTTGATAAGTCAATTCATTATATGAAAGGAATAATGGAGGATTTGTTAGTGAAGGTTGAAGGATTGATTATTTCTATAAACTTTATTATCCTAGACACGGGGGAGGTTAAAGAGCAAAGGAAGGAGCACATCGTACTGCTAAGTAGGCCTTTTATAACCACTACCAATACCTTGATTGATGTAAAGAACGGGAAAACTGAGCATGACTATTTTGGGAGAAACAGTAGAATTTTCAATCTTTAATATTAAACCTATTCCTATAACTACTATTTATGAAGATTGTTCTTTTGTTGATCAAATATGTATATTGTGATTTTGCCTTGCAGGAAGAAGAAGAAAAGGAGCTGGACCTAGTTAAAGAGAGTGATGAATGCTGCCAATTGCTACTCGATGCAAATGAGGAAATGTGTGGAAGATTCTTAGAGAAGAATCTCAATAAAGAAAAGAAAGACATGGAATCAATCACTTTAAGCGATCCACCTAGAGCATAACTGTTAAGTTGTTCAGCTAAAAGACATTAAAGAAGTGCTAAATGGGAGGCAACCCATATAATCTCTGTTTTGCTTTTCAATTAGTTGTTTGTTAGTGCTTTTTAGTGAAACTCGAGAATTTGTTTGGTTTCTGTGTATATGCCTACTTTTCAATCTCTTATATTTGTCTTCCTCGCAATTATTCTACAGTCCTTAATGTAATATGCCATGCTTATTGCCATGCTTCACGCCATATCAACATTGCCACCACCTACATTTTTGTATCGTATTTCTATCCTTGTTCTTCTTATTATTTTTACTGCTTTTCAGTTTAATGTCTTTTAATTTTAATCCTTATCATTGTTTGTATTATTTTGTGTTTTTTATCACATTAGGAACAATGTGATATTTAAGTGTGGGGGAGTATTAGTTTAAAAAATATTTATCAATTGTGTTGTGTGTTTGTTTTCCTCATTTAATAGTTAGAGATGCGTGGTCATGACGTAAACTCGATCAGGATTAGAAATGCAAAATATGAGTGAATAAGTATACTTGCATAGTTAGACTGATTAACTTTTATTTTGATTAAAAGAACATTAGCTTGTTGTGATAGATGAATGTCACTTTTCTTTGGTAAGAATTTGAGCCCTTTTGAAACATTCAATACCAAATTCAAGTATTCTTTGTTGAGAGTGTTCTTTAATGATTAAAGAACTCTAGAACTTGCTTGCAAATACTAGTTGAGATCACATAATCTTATGCAAACATTGAAATGATGAAGTCAATTAGGATTTACCCATTTTGCTTAAAAAGCCACCATAATGTTACCCTTAGTGAGTCCTTTTGAGCTTAACATAAAACCTTTTCTTTCTTTGAACCAAAAATATGAACATTTGCCTTAGTTATTTATCCTCTTTGTTGCACCTACTATCACCTACTATAAGGCAAGTTGAGCATTTGAAATGATATTCCTAGGTTTGGAAGTAATTCTGAATAAGTGTTGGGGGGAGGAAGGTCATAGCATGTAGTTGACTACTGCATTAGGAATGAGTATGGTTGTAGTAATTATCTCTCCTCTATATTTTTCTTCTTTTGACTTCCTTTTTAAACAAATAAATTAATTAAAAAACAGAGAAAAAGAAGAATAATCTTAAGAAAATATTCAAAAATAGCAAGAATATTTTTTACGATTTTATGAAATATATATATATATATATATATATATATATATATATTTCATAAAAAAAGAAATAAATAAAGAAACCAATAATCAAATTTCGGCATAGGCATAATTTGACATTTAAAACTCCCACAAATTTGTTATGCTCAAAATTATTATTTTTGTCAACATTAACATAACAATAACAAAAGTGAGCATCACACATTAATAAAACTTGTTATTTTGTTTCTTAAAAAATATCCATTCTTTACTAAGAAATGGAACATTTGACTCCTGTAACATATTTCTTATCACATATCATCGTGTAGGGTCTAGTGGTAAAAATGAATTTTACCAATACTCTTTAAACATTTAAATAGCCATAACTTTTTAACTAAAATTATGATTTGTGCATGTAATATATGTTAGAATTCTCAAAATCTAGTTTCCATTGACATCCATATAAATGGGCTAATTCACATCATATTATGCGAATAATGTCACAAATCTATATGTTACATATTTATGTGATATGTTGACTTTTTTATATAAGAGATTAGATCAATCATATTTGATAGATATAAAATTCATATAATCATATCACAAATAACAAATAACAAATAACAAATAACATACATGATGCCATGTTATCACATGCATAATCGTACATATGTAAAATATTTTAACAGGACACATTGACCTTTTATGCTTCAAAAATGTCTTGTTAACATCAATAAGGCATATCTCACATTCTGTATATCTAATTTACATACGTAATATACCATTAGAATCCTCGTGAATTCTGCTTTCTAATAAGATCTACTTTCATATATTAATTAACAAAAATAATTTGTCAAATAATTCCTTCAAACATTGGTTCACTATAGATATACATTAATATGGCAAATCTCACGTTCTGTATATCTAGTTTACACATGTAATATACCATTAGAATCCTTATGAATTCTACTTTAGAGTAAGATCCACTTTCATATATTAATTAACAAAAATAATTTATCAAATAATTCCTTCAAACTTTGGTTCACTATAGATATACATACTCAAGCCAAATATGATACATACTTCCATTTATTCATCGTCATGCATAAGAACTAATGAGATCATGCACAACATTTGCATAAGAACTAATGAGATCATGCACAACATATCTAGGTTCACTGAGAAACATTAGAAAAATCGTGATTAGGCTCTAATACCAATGAAGGTTTGCATAGAAACTTACTGTAAATGGTGAAAGCAATAAATGGATGATTCTTTTATGATGTTCCTGACTCACAATATGTTGAATCTACAAGAGGTTCAACTTGATTCTACTGATTCAAGAGTCTTTGCCAAATCAATAATGAAAGATCGTGATTATCCAATAACCTATCACTCAGTCACTTTTCAGACTTTGTTTTTTAGTCAGTCACTCAATTTTATTTCAAGTACACTCTATATGTACTTATTAAGTAAAAAGCAGTTTAAAAGATATGAATGATTGGGCTAACATGTTTTATCCCATGGTAACTAACAATAGTTACCTTATCTTAATATTTGAATTTGAATATCGATTATTGTCATAGGCAAATAACCAATCGTATATGCCAACAAATAGAAATTTAATTCCAGAAAGGATATGGGAATCTTGAACTGCATTTTATTTTGGTTTCAATAGTCAAATTGGACAAAAAGGATAAGAAAGAAAAATAATTATTTCTGTTGATTATTTCCTTTTGCTTTAAATTATAACTCGATTACTAAGTAAATGAGTGGAGAAAGGTTAGGATCACCAGTAAGGATGACAAAAAGGGTCCGATTAGCTCAACCTAATTTTCACCCAAGTTGACCGAGCTACGGGCTGACCATAGTTATTACTTCAAAAACAACATTATTTTTGACCGATTTTTTCAAAAAAATGACGAATTAGGTTGACCCGGCCTACTAGTAGCCGGCCATGGGCCATTCTATCCTGACCTGTCGAGTCACAGGCTAAGGTGGCCCCGGCCGGGGTAGGAACATCCTAGGCCTGATTCGGCTGATTGCCATCTCTAACCACCAGTCATCGGGGCGTGCAAAACACACGCGAAGCTGAATCTAATCAGCAGTAAGCGCATTACGCATTTGACCACTGAAAGAGGAAAATAGGAAGTTGAAGAATTCTGGTCTCAATCTTTCCTCAATTTACGTGAAGAAGAAATGAGAAAGGAAGACACAGTGAAGCTGATAAGCGCAGAGGGGTTCGAATTCGTGATCGACAAGGAGGCAGCTATGGTTTCGCAGACCATTCGTAACATGCTAACTTCTCCAGGTGTCCATTAATCCATCCTTTTCTCTCTGAACTTATTTGGGTCTTTTTGTTTTTGATCGATTGGTTGGTTGGTACTTTCTCTTTCAGTTTTATTTGGACGGAACGGGATTTTCCGTCTCTGTGGCAAATAGAAATTCGAAATAAAGGCTTACCGCAGTTTCGTGGTTTCTGTAATTTGATGTTTTTAGTGTATGGGTTCTAACTTTAGTCATACCAGTAAGCCCCTTTTGTTTTGATTTTCTTACTTTTGGGGATTGTGGTTTATGACAGGAGGTTTTTCGGAGACGGAGCACAGAGAGGTGACTTTCCCTGAAATTAGCACTACCATACTAGAGAAGATATGCCAGTATTTCTACTGGTCTCTTCAGTATGCCAAGTTCAGTTCCTTTCCCATATCTTCCTATGCTATTTGTTGTTGTTTTCACATCAATTTTTTGAATTATTGGCATGGTTATTTATTTCCCCAACTTGGTGACTTATGTAGTACTCCATACAATTCAAGTTTGAAGTTATTCCTATTCTATATTTTCCCCAGGATTTATTGATCTGCTCATTGTGATTAGGAGTGAGTATCTAGGGTTGATGTGGCAATAAATTGGATCCGTGTAAGTGTTGGATTGTTTGGAACAAATATAGATATATGAATGTAAAGTCTAACAAAGCCATCTTTATCAATGTGAAGTAATGGAGATTTAAGTCAGTGTTTTAATTGATAAAACGATTGGCCTTTTATAAGTTAAGCACATAGTATTCAGTCTTCGCTTTTTCTTTCCTCTTCTATGAGAACAGAAGTTTTTAGTTAGGTAAATTTGATGTATTACTGATAATTGCAAATGTTCACTGCTGGATGCACTCTTTGTGGGATGGGACTTTAATATGGATAGATTTGGAGAGTAGGAATAATTATTTATGGGATATTTTTAGCCCAAAAAAAACAGAAAGAACTGCAACAAATCATGTATTGATTTGTGGGTAGGCGAAAAGATTGTAGGGACGCTTCTAAGAAGTCAATTATGTACTAAAGTAATAATTTATCTGACATTTCCTATTTTTTTGGATGTAAAACTCTGGTTTATTAATTATTATTCTAAATTTTGGTTTTCATTGTATTATTTATTAAGAAAATTTGTATTTTGCTCCATATTAAATTTTGCTATGGAAATACAGATGTTGTAGTGGGTATACTTAAAAACTTCCTATGTTCTTCCCAAATTCATTTTCTTGCACCCTTTTGGTGTTTCATTTTATCCAAAAATTTGCATATGTATTTGTGTGGCTAACAACAAATTGTGATAGTGAAATTACCAGAGATTAAAAGGAACCCATCCTTAAGTTGTTCATCTTGTATGTTTTACATTTTGGACTTATAGAAGTTCATTATTAATAAATGATCAGTAATACCAAATAAAATTATGGTCAAATACTTCAAATATTAGAGCTTCAATTTTTTAGATACATTAGAAAGCTTTAGGGCTTCATTACCTCTCATCATTTTAAAGTACTGATTAGCGTTCTTAACAAGCATTAATTATGCTATTTTTGCCTGTTGACACTAGTTGATGAAACCTGTGTAAAAGCTGGCATTTGGCCAAAACAATTAAATCTCTTTTCTGCGCCTGTACCATATTGACTTGGGATATTTGTGCTCTTATTCTAGTGGAAAAGAGACTGAATTCCCAATTGAACCTGAATTGACTCTTGAACTGATGATGGCTGCCAATTATCTTCACACTTGATTGGTTTATTGGCTTAGTTCTTGGGTGATAAGTCGTGCTTAATTCTGTAAGTCTTTTGCTTCTTACAATCACACTGTTCCTTCTCTTATTAACATTTTGAATTCCCTTAAGTGTCAAGGTTTTGACTTTAATCTGATCATACACCATATTTGTTCCTGTACCTGCCAGGATTGTTGGAGAACGACATTTTTTCTCTTGGATATATAGAATGATACTTTGGTCACATGGATTGCAACCCAAAACTGCATTGCAAGATAGTTTTTTCTGTCGAGTAATAATTCAGCTTATGTAACTGGGAATTGTTGGACATGACGGAAAACTGAACTTTCTCAGTAGCAGTGCCATCGTTTAATTGATTTTACTTACTGGCTGTTACTTAGATTAGTTGCAGCAGTAATCAAGGCTTATAGCTACAGTTTTATCACGATATTATTGACCTTTTACTCATTTGATTCTCTTGTTCTTAAACATATTGGGCGATAAATTTCAAAGTATTTGCTGCTGTTTTTAAGAGAAATTTTGTATTCAGATTTGAGCAATTGGATTTTGAAGCATTAGGCCAATCAACTGGATGCTACAAGATACATCCTCACAACTTGAATTTAATTCATTAGCAAACAAACAGAGGCGATTTTTCTTAAATTATTTAGCTTTGGATGATTTTCTACATTTGAGAAGGTAGAGTAGATAAAATGTGTTTAGATTAGCATGGTCATTGAATTATAGAAAAAGGAGTAAATATTGAGTAGATAATTTTGTATACTATTGTGTGAATGTTGAGTGTGATTTTTGGAGAAGAATTGGCAAACATAATGAAAAGGAAAAGAGGATGTTAAAGGAAATGGAATTTGAAATCATTTTAATGAAACGGAAAAAAGAGGATGTTAAAGGTAATGGAATTTGAGATCATTTCTTATAATTACTTGGCTTTTTCTTAATAAATTTCCTTTTCGCTATATTATGATGTTATAAGCTGTTAATTAAAAATCAATCATGAACCCTCACTCACGGATAAACAATAATTTAGGGGCGAACGATAACTTCGAAGCAAATTTCTGGGCGTTTTCCCGTGCTTTCTTTAGGTATTTTCTGCTTTAGGAAGGTTTATGGCTACCTCTGAGGGAGACTCTATCTAGGCTACCTCTGAGGGAGACTCTATCTCTTGGAAGCAAGGCTGAATCAATTCTCCTCTATTAAAAGATCGTTAGCTGTTAGCAATGCAAGGGAGTTTTCCAAACAAAACTCATCTTCGTGTGAGGTTGAAAAAACATGGAATAAGGTTGTCTGCTGAATCTTCCATTGCGAAGCCTAAACACTACTCTTCTACCTTGATTGACGGTGTTGTTTATCGTCCAATTAAATTCCATCAAGAAGGAGCTAAAATCTAGAAGAACACATTCTTTGTTTTTTTTTTTCCTAAATAAACGTCCAACTTATCCGTTCATGCAAATATGAGCTGAAAGTAGGTGGAATGGTAAGAGGCTAATGAGAGTTCTGCTAACAGAGGATGATGCATTTCTATTAAGGTTTATGGATGAAGATAACATAAGTAAAGTGTTGGAAGTTGGCCCTTGGCATGTGGAGGGTTAGCCAATGCATAAATAAATTCTTGTTCTAGAGTTCGATAAAAAAAAAAAAACAACATTGAAACCATTTCATTGTGGGTCAATTTCTACAACATACCTCTGGAGTATTGGTCATTGGATGAATTGAGTTTTTTAGCTACTATTGTTAGATAACTAGTGGCATTTGATTCAGCCACTGCTAAGCTGGAGAAGGTGTGTGTTATGCTCAAGTTTGTGTTGAGATAAATCACAAGAAGTCTCTCCTGGAAGTCTTGCTATCATGAGGCTTAATGCAACCATCAAGTTAAAAAAGTCTGAAATTCAGTTAACATATAATTGGAAACCGCAAAGGGGACACCAAATTTGTAAACCGACTGTTAAAAAGTTTGCAATTAATGGGAATGGAAGATGAACCAACGTTGATGTGAATGTGCTGTCTGAATTACATGATAATACTCTAGCTTGTGACAAGGATGGGGATAAAGATAACACAAACTCTGAGGAGCAAAATGCTGAAGTAGATATATAGATTGGAACACAAAATATAACACCAGATACTTAGATGGAGAAAGTCAGGTTGGAACAAGGTGAAGATGAGCAAGAGGAGGGATGTAACCAATAGATTTTTCTAGAAGAAATTCATATGTTGATGAGTTATCCCCCTATTTGTATATATATTCATATGTTGGTGAGTTATCCCCCTATTTGTATATATACATATGATCTTTTGGAACTTTAAAGAGCTTAATGAACCTCTTAAAGGTCAAGTTGTTATAGATCTTTTGTTAGAAAGAAAACTAGCTTTGATTGTTCTTTTGGAAAAAAGAATAAAAGCTTATAATCTCAACAATATGATGAAATTTTTGGGGAAAAGGTGGAGTTATGTAATAAATCATGAATTCTATTACAATGGCGAGATTTTGTTGCTTTATAACTCTCATATTTTGCACGTTATAATGATTAAAGATGTAAACTTTTGGATATAGGAAATGTGATGGAAATCACTATGATATATGCTGACAATTTTGAATTTCAAAGAATAAAGTTATGGGAAGAGCTTGTCTCCGTTCATACTTCTATGAATTTGCCTTAGTTAATTGTAGGTGATTTGAATTGTATTTTGCATCCATCTTAAGCACAAGGTGACAAGATTAATGCTACTAACCTTGGGAGAGGGCTAGAGAGGGTTGTTACCAAACTCAAAGTAACTGATCTTAGAACTTCTGGATGTTTTTATAATTAGAGCAACAGACAACAAGGAAGATGCCTAATCCGAAAGAATCTGGATAGAGTTTTGGTTAATAACCTATGGATAAAGTAATTCCTTGATTCTTTTGCTCATTTTGGTGCTCCATTATGTTCAGATCACTCTTGGGTGGAGGTGTTGAATCTCACACCTCATATTGCTTATAATTCTACATTTAAATTCTTCAGCCACCTAACGGAAAGGGCTGGCTTTATGGAGCTTGCAGATGAGGTATGGAACATTAAGATTAACGGTTATACAACTTTCTAGCTTATGAAAAAGTTTCATATTCTTAGAAACAAATTGAAGACTTTCTCTAAAGGAGATTAACCCCTCTCTAATATCAAGCTGCACGAAGCTAAAAGAGAGTTGATAAATGTATAAGAAGACTTCTATAAAAACCCAGACAATTATGCTCTTAAAAGCATTGAATTTATAAAGTTAGGGAAATACATGGAAGCTTTTCGAGTTCATTATTCAATTTTTATGTAGAAGGCAAGGATTACTTCGATGAGATAGGTGGATTTCAATAGTAAATTCTTTTATAATTCTATCCTGACAAGATGAAATCTCAATCGTATAACTTGTCTCTTGGATTCTAATAACCAAATGATTATAAACAGATATTCCATAAAGAGTTTGATATTTAACTTCTCTAATTCCTTGCTAGGTGATACATCTTCATCAAGCCCATCAGATCTGCAAGTTTTAGTAAATCTAATAGGGGCTCCCTCTGCCTTGTAAAGGATATATTTACTAAAGCTTCAACAACCATTTACCTTGCAAGAGATTAAATCTATTCTTTTCAATCTAAATCTTACTAAAACACCAAGCCTAGATGGATTCGATGCATACTTTTTCCAGAAAACCTGGCAGATTACAAGCAAGTAAGTTATGAAAACTGTCATGGAGTTTCTGAATTCTAATAAATTATTAAGGAAAATCAATGTAACACATTTGCTTGATTCCTAAGATTCCCAATGCAAGTAGTCTCAATGATTTTTGACATATCTCCTGTGCAACACCATTTACAAGGTTATTTCAAAAATTCTTACAAAGAGACTCAAAGAGAGTTTTACATGTTCATTCATAAATCTCAATGAGCTTTTATCCCTATCAGAAATATCTTTGACAATATTCTATTGGTACAAGAATTGATGAGAGAATACGACGATACATGAAAAGTTGTTCCATTAAAATCAATCTCTCAAAAGCTTTTGGTAGACTTCAATGGAACTTCATTACTATATGTTTGGAATGATTCGGATTCCCAAACCAATTCATTAAGTGGATACATGACTGTATTTCTACAACTTCATACACTATTCCTAACAATGGAGCTCCCACTAAGCAATTCAAAGGGTCAAATTGCTTAAGACAAGGAGACCTTCTTTATCATCTTTCTGTTATTACTATGGAGGTCCTGAAAAAAATTATTTATTATAACATATCTAGAAGATCTGATTTCAAGTTTTACCATAAGTGCAAGGAATTGTCTCTCTCCAATATTTGTTTTTGTAGATGATTCACTATTGTTATGCGGTGCTCACCCATAATCCATTTCCATATTACATCAATCTCTTATAAGCATCTGCAGGATTTCCGGTTTCAAATTCAATCAAGGCAAGAGTAGAATTTTCTTTATCTTAGAATTAACCAATACTAAGAGACTTCAACAGATCTTTAATCTCAATATCCAGCGTATGTCTTTCAATTACTTGAGGGTTCCTATCTTAGCTAAAAAACTGAAATATTAGGATTGCTTAAAGATTAAAGAGAAATATAAGAAAATCATTAATGGTTAGTAGAATAAAGCTCTATCTCAAGTTGATAGAGTGCAGCTTATAATCTCTGTGTTGAATAATCTGCATACCTATTGGAGTTCTCGTCTTTTGCTCTTTAAGAGGATTAATAAGGAGACTGAAAATGTATTACGAATTTCCTTTAGTCTGGCAAGATTGACAGCCCTAAAGGTGCCAAAGTCAAGTGGGATCATTTATGCTAGAGAAAACTAGAAGGAGGACTTGGTCTTAATTCCATTCATACTTTTCAGTTCATGTAGATAGCCCAAAGAACTTGGGGACCATTTAATGACAAGGAATTAAAGTTAGTGGATTAATAAGTTCTATCTCAAGAAAACCAGTTTATGGCAAATAGCTGAGAGGAATGAATTCTCCTAGCCTTTTATTCAAAATTTGAGGAACATATTTGGTGTCTATCAATATATCAAAATTCATATAGTGAATGGGGAAGGAATTTGATTTTTATATGACAATTGGAATTCTCTTAGCCCTTTATATCTTAGAGAGGATATCTATTCACTTCACACTAGAATCTCTTCTCAGGCAAAAGTCAGCAAAGTAACTATAAATAACTCTCGGCATTTTCAAGGCAGAGGTGTTTAAGACTACGAAATTATTTTCTTAGCTATATGCCCAACTCATCTACTCCAAACAAACCTTTATGGTTACTAAGCCGAAATGGAGATTTTTCAAACTCTGCATGCGTCAAAGCTCTCAAGCCCTTTCACACTCTTATTCTTTGGTATATTATTGTTTGGAAAGGATCACTAAAACCAAAAGCTTCTTTCATTACTTAGCTTGTAGCTATGCAGAGGTTGAAAACTAAAGACAGAATTGTGACCTGAAGACAAATTATGTGAACTATACTGCAATAAGCTTAAAAGCATGAACCACCTTTATCGTAAGTGTAGTTATTCAACCTCTATTTGGGGTAGTATCCAACACACTCTTAGGCTCTACTATCAAGAATCAAATTGGAGCAAAATATTAGACTAGGTTGATCATAAATTCAGATTAAGGGGGAAAGATAAAGTCTGCTTAAGCCTCAGCTTCAACAGTATAGTCTACTTCATTTGGAGAGAAAGAAATTAGAGAATTTTTAACAAGATTAGTATTAATATGTCTTAGCTCACAAGTTACATTGTTGGATTCGATAAACATTGGTAGTTCATCACATGCAAGAACAATTGAGCTTTTTCTATAACAATTGAATCTGTAAAATCTGACTTTTTCTTATAAATGTTGTATAAACCTTTTATTTTATTCATGCTTAATTTAGCTTTATAAAGACTTTTTGATGGCTTTCTTCGACTTAATGAAACAATTCTTTTATCTTTTTTAAAAAGATTTTAATTAAATATAATATAATTTTATATCTAAAATTTTGAATTTGACCTAATTTTATAATATTAATTAGAATTATTAAAAGTAATAAAAAATTGGTTGAACTTTTAATTTATTATAAAATTAGTTAATCATTAATCTTATAATTAATGGTATTGATATGATTTGTCGAATCAAAAATTATATTAAAAACCATTAAAATTAAAAGTATCATAGGTTGGTGAAGCTCGCGCCGGATAAAAAGAAAGAGAGTGATGCATTTGTTAAAAGTTATGGCTCTTTAGGAAATTTTTAATTTTTGATTTTTCTTTAAATCGACAAAATATTTATTTTACAATCTAATTCACTACAATTTGTCGAGCTTATCAATTTAGTTCTCTAAATTTGGAGCACCATTTGCTCATCATTGTCATTGGAGATGCCATGGCTAATTCTACCATTTACTTCTTGGATTCTTTGCGATGGCGTCTTTATTAACCACCTGTATTGCAACGATGTCAGGTATATAAAGAAAGCTAAGGAATGATTGTTGAGTTTCAAATGTTTCTTTTGTATCATTTATAAAAGTAATTACGATATGTAGTATTATATGTCACATGGGAATACATAACCTATTTTTATTAGTATATTTTGCAACTGATCCTCAGTCTGAGTCGCATTTATATAAATCAGACACATGACTATTCATTAAAAGTTTGAATTGATGGAAGTAGTGGGAAGAATGATGATCTGTTTGAATATGAGAAAATGAAAGTTTGTGGATATTTAGAAATGAGAAATAGTATATGGTTAGATATGACAAATAATGATGTAATGTATTTGTATTGGTGGATGTATTATGGAATACGATATCAATATTGTTCTGTGGTAATATATCCCTGAATGTGATATAGATGTGAATACATTGTTATGGTCTGATTAAGGAAAGTAATGATATAAATATGAATGACGAGATTTAAAGTGTACAAGCCAAGTTGAAAGAGAATAAAATTTTCTATGACTTTGAGGGTTCAAACTTGGACTTGAAATGATTGTCGGATAAATGTGATATGATTTATGATTCACTATAAGAATATGTTAGTGGAATTGAGATTGGAATTTCAAGATGATTATGTATCTATAATTCTGAATTGATAGTGAACAAACGTAAGTATGATGATATAATGGTAATTGGAAGAAGGGATAAAGATAGTGAGATTTGTAAAAGTTGTCACGGTAAAGTTAATTTGTTATTTTGTGAGCACATATTTAATAATGGGATCACCATGACAAGTGTGAGAATCGTGCACATAAGTATTAATTGTATGGAGATGATATAGGACGCAATCTATGATATATGAATATTTGTTAGTCATAGTCCCCATAATTCAAAGTTTAAGATGAATTAGAGTAATGCATGAAAGTGCTTATAGTGATCGATGGGGGATAGATTGAGATTGTCAAAGATGTTATTATGTGTGATGAAATATGAGGGAAAAGAAGAAAGGCATGATTGTGGCATAGTTCCCATGACCATAGTCAGGTGCAAAAAGAGAATTGTTGTCCTAAAACAAATGAGATTAAGGTATCCTGAGCAAAAGTTAGTAATTAGTGAATTGTCTTAAATACATCTCTAGATAAGATGTAATGATTTTGATAGTATATACCAAGGTATAAGAGTAAATGGATCTGCTTAATGCTTCACTGAGCCTTATTATAAGGATATTCTGATCATATAAGTTATGACATAAATTGATCTTATGAAGATATTATGAATAGTTGAAATTGATCTTTTTGAGGTACTAAGAATTTATGATAAGCAATGATGGGAATAACTGATTAATAAGGATTAGATAAACAATATAGTAGATAGTAGCAAGAAATCTTCTTTGAAAGAAGAATTTCACCAAATAAGGTTAAGTAGACTAGATGATTTATTTTTAAGAATGAAAGAAAACGAAATAAATTAAAAGTAAAAATTGGAGTTCTATTCCTAACAAAGACTTAAGCATAAGATGTAGAATATGCTACTAAGAGTGTATGTATTTTGTTTGATGTAAAGTATCCAGCTATGTGATTGGATTCTTGAATTTGAGGTGACACTCTTGCTAATGTAAGGAAAACTATCCCACATTACATTATATGCAAATTTATTCAGGGGATATAAATTTGACTTGATGAATGGGTTACCAACACAGGAAGTTAAGATTGTGAATAAATTGAAATGAGTGCAGAAACTAGTAAGAATGGTTCAACATTGCAATAAGTCAATGTGAAATCAGAGGAAATCAAATGAATGGAGAAAATCATTCAAGAAAATGAGTCGATTGGGAAAATCAAAAATAACATAAGATAATATTATCTCATTGAGGAATAAATTATATAAGGAAATTTGGGATATATCTGTTGGAGTTAACAATGCCCAAATAGTATTATGGTATTGAAGATTAAAGTGATCCAAGCAAAATTGTATCAATTGGTGACTATGATAATAGATGATAAATGTGATTGGGACTGTGAATGATTGATTGATAATTGGTGATGCATTCTATTACATGAATGCATAATTAGATAATGAAGTTGTGACCTGAGTAGCCACTGAAAATGAACTTAAAGCTCATAATGCGAATAAAAGCCAAAGGCTCGCTTTGTTAATGAGCCCTGTATCCCCAACGGATAATGGACGGTCTCAACGAGCCAGTATCCACAATGGATACAAGACAATTTGGGCACTCGGTCATAACAATGAAATAAAGGAAAGAGTGTCACACGAGCTTTGCATCTACATTTAAATATGTGTTTGATTGACTGACCTATATCATGGACATGTATTTGAATGAAAATGAGATATGTGAAATAAGTGTTATGTGATGCTACATGGCATAATGGGAGATCTAAAGAAAATAGAGGCAATGATAAAATGAGAAACTCCAAGGCATATATAAGAGATCTGGAGTTCTCTAAAACAAGTTGTATATTGGATTTTACCAGAGACTGTTAAAGAGTATTTACTGATCTTAGCTGTTTGACAAAAATGTATGAGTAAAAACGTGTAAATCCTATAACTGAAGAATGTGAAAAGAATTTTGAGGAATTATAACATCAATGTTAATTATATCGTTTGGATTTGGAGATTTTATAATATACAATGATGTTTCGCATCAGAAATTAGGATGCAATTTGTTGTAACATAATAAACCGATTTTGTATGCATAGAGACAATTAAAGTCTCATGAGTTGAATGTTTGATACAGGATTTGAAATTTGTTAAAATAACCATTGCTTTGAAAGCTTGAAGACACTATTTGTACAGTGAAAGACTTCGGATTTACATATAAATATACATATCAATAAAGTTTGAGGTACTTATTAAGTTTGAAAGAATTTTATACAAGATTGAGATAATGGATAGAACTATTGAAGGACTATGAGTGTACAAATGAGTACTATCTTTGTAAAACTAGTGTACATATCTGATGCTTGAACAAAAAATTCAATAATGGAATAGCACAAATTCATATATTGTGGTTACTAAATCTAGTGCAATGAAGAGCATAGAATATTGAGTTTACTTTCGGGCAAAACAAAGTATTATTAGCTACATTGAGATTTAAAATCAGTTTCGCATGAAAAGATTAGCAAAGGCCAAATTGAGGATTCAAAAATTATGAATCTTATTGAGGAAATTGAAATTTGATAATGAATCCGAATTTTGAGTTTGAATAGGAAAATAAGACATTGTGATTGTAATATAAAGTTTGTGTACACAATAAAGATGTGAGTAAAAGTTTGCTAGAGAAAGTACAAATAATAACTTATGTTATACATTAGTAGGAATACAACGAAATAATGTTTAATGGCTATGGATGTAAAAATGAGTGATTATATGTATGAGTTACCAACAGTCTTAACTGTTGGAGATATACTTAAAGTTTATATTTTGGAGTTCACAGAAACATAAGGTCAATGTTTAGTTTCAATTGACTTTAGGCATAACAATCAATATCATAGGGATATCATTAGAATATCATTTGAGGTGTTATACGATGGAAAGAGTCGACCACCTTTATATTTGGATGAATAAGGCCTAAAAAAATAGTTTAAGGCTAAAAGTAGGAGATGTTGATGATAAGTGAAATTGATGTGTATTAAAAATTAAGTGATTCAAGAAAGACGAATGAATTAAGAGGAGCAATACTGAAGATTTGGAATAAAGTGAGATAGACATATGAGTTAAGTGTATTAACAATAAAGAGATGTGAATTATCAAGCAAAAGATGAATTATTTCTGAGAGTATCACTTTGCCAAGATGTGCTCAGGCTGGAAAAAAAAGTATAAGCTAAGCCCAACATAAATTGGTCCACATGAAATTCTTGCAAGAATAGAACCATTAACATACGAGTTTGTAACAACAACAAAGATGTCTTAAATACATAAAGTGTGATATGTGAGTATACTAAGAAATATTGATATGATCTGACTAAGATGTATTATTAGCACGATTGCAACTTCATTTGCTTCTGCATGATCGCAACTTCGCAGGTCCAGGTGGAGAATCGCGATCGTGCAGACGCACAATCGCGACTTTCATCTTTTGTTTGTTTATGAACATCCTTTGGTATTTTTGTTATAACTTCTTCACCTGATATCTAAATGATTTGATTCTTAAACCATTAGATTTGACACACATTGTTCTTCATCTCCACCAAAAATTATAACCATCTGAAATCGATTGATTGTTGAATTTAAGATGAACATGTTGAGGAATACTGGAATTTGATAACTAGAATGATTTCAATGAATATACTTCGGTATTTTTATTATATATTGATCAGTAGGTATCCAAATGGAATGATTCTTAATTTAAATTGAATTAGAAATATATGGCTAAAAATTGTCTGAAGAGATCGATTTTTAATTTTGACTCTAAGAATTTCAGAATTTGACTCGAAATTAAATATAGAGTATAGTTTTAGTTTATGAACAGTCCAAAATAATTGGAGTATAAGTTTCAGATTTTTGAACCAAATTATATGATCTTAGCGTCATTAGGAACTTAAGACATTGGAGAACAATTTTCTAGAAGAACATGTTGCCTAATTGTGTTATTTACCTTATCAGAATGATGATGCAAAGTTGACCTAAAAGCATGTTGGTAGAAAACTCTGAAATGGTCATTTGATATGCACGGGCGTGAGTTAAGATCTCACACCCGTGACTGATTTATTTTGGACTGCACGGGCATGAGTTTTGTGTTACACGACTATGAATTTTCTTAGTTATTATGCATGGGCATGCGTGATGTTGCACACCTATGACTTAGTTAATGCGGAATGCAACTTACAAAGGTTTTGATATATGAAAGATATGGTGATAAGAATCATAATAAGACACACATGATTGTCATTGAACATGCATTGTGCATATTTGTTATACATAGATGCGCATAAAGGAATACTTATACATTTGTGCAAAAGTGTGATATTTGAAAATGTGTTTTATATGATATAAAGGAGCACATTGGACGCCAGTCAGACATTGCCGAACCATCCAGACAATATCGTATTGGAATGTACTGTGAGTTAACCTAGAAGAATTTCTTAGGATTGATTGAATTTGTTTAACTTCTAATTATTAATTGATTGTAACTTGTTTATGAATTCCGGACTTAAGGTTTGAGGGGTTTAATATTAGGGAATGTATTGAAAGTGTTCTGATTGCTTTGAAATTCTAAATGATATGAGTATTCTTAACGAAAGTTGAATGCCAGACTTAGGTTTGATGACTATGAGATTTCTGATTGTGCATCATATGTGACTGTTATACATGACATATTCAGTATTTGGTGCATTTTATAAAACGCATGCTGTTAGCCCCAAAAAAAATTTTTATGATTAATCATGATTGACTTGATTAGGTAAGATTATGTTAGCATTAATTAAGTAAGGTGAAGTTAGTTGATATGAGTTAATGAAATTAAATGAGTTAGATAGCATG
>JANVCQ010000230.1:17211288-17225156 GCA_025531925.1 Erythroxylum plowmanianum
CAACCACAACCAAACAGCTCACTGTCTCCACTTTTTGTTCTGTTCCGTCTCCACTGTCTCCTCTGCCTCCGCCTCCAGCTACTGGAGACTGCAACCATACGGACAGTTAGGGAACAAAGGACATTGTTGATTACACTATAGTCTTGCCAAATTTTGCTTTCAAAGTAATGACTATACCACGACACAACTATTCGGTAAGTTTTATTTTCAACTGTATCTTTATATTCTTCACAAACAGATCCCAACTTCACATCACTTAACTCCCTCAATACTAAATGATGGAGAATTGACTCATTCTATGTGATGGCAGTGTGAACACTCCTAAGGATTTTGATTATATCAAGGTGAGAATTAATTTAGAGGGAAGGCAACTATTCTTTGTGGCGAACTAAATGGCGATTGTGCATGGTAGAAAAATTCTTGTTTGGAAAATAGATCAGCTTTTGACATGATACTTAAGCATTCAACTGTCCCCCAATGTCATCACTTTATATGGAAAGCATTCAACCCAAAATTGTAAAATGCTAGAACCTACCAATTGCTCAAACTGTGAGAAGAAGAACGGCGCTGCAATAATCAGAAATATTTGAGGAAGCTGGAAGGCAAATGCAGCAGTGTGTGTCAGTGTTCCTGCAACCAAGAGTGTAGGCTGGGATACGTGCTGTCCTCAGGGCTGGCTTTTCATAATCGAATTTTTGATTCATCTATCTTTGGATATGGGCTATTAAATTCATCTATGCAGTACAAGTGTTCTGTTAAGTAGATAGCTTAAACTGTACAATTAATTTGGAATCCCCTTCTCATTCGAATCACTCAAGCCTACTTTTGTCTTGATGTATTGGTCCATCTTGTTTTTGCCTTTAGACTAGACCACTCATCTTTAGCGAGCCTCCATTATCTATTTGAGATCATTCCTGAACTTCTTGATTTCTTATATTTTCTTTTTAAATCCGAGAGAGGAATGTAATTGCATTTTAAAACCAAATTGTGTTATATTTTCTTTTTTCTTTTGGCCAACAAGCATGTTTATCGCAGTAAAGATAACGAGTACGTCAGTATTAAGTCGTCTTAAAGAGTAAAGTTGGACGCTGACATACGTTAGCTGAAGTAGTCATGCCGATGGCCACAGTAGTTCAGCAAATTGTCTCGTGGGGTTATAGTATACAATTGTTTGCTGCCTCTTTCACTGTTGAAGCAATGCATAAACTTACCATAGCCTCAAATTTCCTCAAATCCCCCCCTACAACTCTCATCACCCGTTCATTTCAATCATCACCAGGAGTTTATACCAAGCTTATTGAGACGTACGCTCGTGATCAGTCGTTATTCCAAGGAAGAGTGCTACATGCCCATCTGATCCTTAATGGGTGGGCTCGTCTGACTCATTTTACTTACAAGCTTATGGCTCTGTACGTTGAAACTAAACAATTATCTGATGCTCGTAAGCTGTTCGACACAATTCCTGAATCTAATTCCCGCCGTTGGATTGAACTTATTGGGGTTTATTCTCGATGTGGGCTTTATAAGGAAGCTTTGAATGGCTTTGTCAAAATGATAGAATTGGGTTTTCGACCCAACGAGTTTGTGATTCCCAGTGTCCTCAAAGCTTGTGGCCATGTAGTTGATATAAGAACTGGGAAGGCATTGCATGGTGTGGTTCTGAAGCATTCGGTTGAAACGGATACCTTTGTTATTAGTGCATTGATTGATATGTACTGCAAATGCCGAGAAATTGAAAAGGCAAGGTGGATTTTTGATGGTATGGAGGAGAAAGACTTGGTGGCTATGAACGCAATGGTTTCGGGTTATGCTCGAACTGGGTTTGCAGGAAAAGGATTAGTTCTAGTAGAAAAAGTTCAAATGTTGGGACTGAAGCCTGACATAGTGACTTGGAATATCTTGATTGCAGGATTTGCAAAAAATGCTGATGAAGTGATGGCTACAAAGCTGTTTGAACTGATGAGTGTTAACGATGTGAAGGCTGATGTAGTTTCTTGGACTTCGATTATATCAGGGATGGTTCAGAACTTTCGTCATGAAACTGCTTTCAACACATTTAAACGAATGTTAAGGAATGGATTGATTCCTACTTCTGCAACCTTAAGTAGTCTCTTACCTGCGTGTGCAACCATGTCTAATGTAAGGCTTGGGAAGCAAATACATGGGTACGCAGTGATGAATAGAGCTGAAGAAGACTTATATGTTAGGAGTGCTCTGCTTGACATGTATGCAAAATGTGGGTTTATATCTGAAGCGAGGATGCTGTTCTGTAAAATGACTGAGAGGAACACAGTAACCTGGAATTCTATGATTTTTGCGTGTGCAAATCATGGGTACTGTGATGAAGCAATTGAGCTTTTTAATCAGATGGAGAAGGCGGAAGAAAGCAAGCTTGATCACTTAACTTTCACTGCTGTCCTTACTGCCTGTGGGCATGCGGGACTGGTTGAACTTGGTGAAAGTTTGTTTCTTATGATGCGAGAGAAATACAAGATTGCTCCAAGATTGGAGCATTATGCATGCGTGGTGGACCTTCTTGGGAAAGCGGGAAAACTTTCTGAGGCGTACGATATGATCAAGATGATGCCAGTTGAGCCTGATCTGTTCGTCTGGGGAGCATTGCTAGGGGCATGTAGGAGTCACGGGGATATAGGACTTGCAGAGATAGCTGCTAGACAGTTGGCTGAGCTTGAGCCTAAGAATGCAGGAAACAAGATGCTTATGTCACAATTATATGCCGGCGCTGGTAGTTGGGAAAATGTTGCAAGGTTTAAGAACATGTTTAAAACAAAAAAGTTGAAAAGTTTCCCTGGGTGCAGTTGGGTAGAAGCCTGCTAACAGGATTCTGGAGAGAAGTCATGGCAAAATTAGTCATTGTTTTGCACTCGTTTCATTGCTTCTATAGATTCAAGGATCTTCGGTTAGGCTGTCAAATTATTGCTTCAGGGATTTGTAGGCACAACGATGCTTGAAGAAGATATGGTGCTGTTGCCTAAAATTCCAGCATCTGTGATCTACCGAGTTTCCGCTCTCAGGTGCACTTATGATTAGCCTATTTTCCATTTGGTAACACAGAAAGAAAGAAAACGCATCATACAAAGTTTTAACAAAAACATGCCAAAAAAACTAGATTGTTAAAGAGTTCAAATTACATAATGCCTTAAAGTGGCCCATTCTCTCATAATTTCCTAGCCCCTGGATAAACCACATGGGGAATTCCCACTGCAAAATTAAACTTTATGCTGAAAATACTACTCACTCACTCCGTCTTATCGGGCAAGTATTCTACTCTTACCGTGGATTAACATCTTGTTTTTATCAGTTTCTTTAATCGTCTTCCTCTTCAGTCTTCATTTCTACTAGCGTCTTTTTCATGTCTCTTTGCGTGCTATGTTCCAGAGCAGTTGCTTTGATAGCTAGGATATTGCATGTTCTTGTTTTATTTTCATGTCCTCTCCTTTCCTCCAGTCTTCCTTTCTGCTTACTCCTCCATTCTCTCTCTTTTACAGGTTATGTTCCAGAGCAGATGCTTCGATATCCATTGCTTGTGTTCACTTTGATTCACTACGATGGAGTTAAATCTCTTGCTTTCTCTACGCTTGGTCTAAGATCAAACCCGACAGATTCCAGTAAGTAATTACCCCTTCACTTTTAATGTTTGTGATTAGCATTAATAACTCCAAAATTTATTAGATTGATGCTTGAGCTACATTCGTGGTCTTAATTCATTCTGGTGTTTCTGTCTGAACTTTCAACGAGTTTAGCTCCCAAGCCCTAATGATTTCCTTAAATGCAACCGTAAGGCCCACAATAGGAAAATCCCAGAAGCCCAGCATTAACAACTAACTTAGCCCATAAAACTGTTAAATAGAAGGGTATAAATAGAAATTAGCAGCTAAAAAATTACCGCCAACGAAAATCAACTTATCTTCCTCATTTTCCTCTCTATTATTTCCAGCTGGTAAGTGTGTATATGCACCATTTTTCTACTACATGTGAAACTTCTCTCATATGTTTCCTCATTTTATTTGTTTTGCAGCAAATTGTGGAAGTTAACAACCTCAAAATCTCTTAAGAAGGCATAGACTTCACATAGGTAAAATTTCAGCAACAATTAGGTGCCTTTTATTGTGGAAGTTAACAACCTCAAAATCTCTTAAGAAGGCATAGACTTCACATAGGTAAAATTTCAGCAACAATTAGGTGCCTTTTATTGTGAGTTTTAGTCATTTTATACTAGTTTATAGTTGGATTGTATGTTGTGATTGTTTGAGATAATAAACTAAAGTAATGAAAAAAGATAAAAATGGAAAAAAAGGTGGCTGAAAAATAAGAAAATAAGAGGAGGTAGGCGAAGAGGAAAGAGTGAAGAAGATGACAATTTTTGAAAAATTTAAATTGTATTAAGGGGCAAAATAGAAAATACAAAAAGTTAAGGGTAAAATTGAAATTTACTTCCAAGAAGGATATCTTTATAATAGAAATAAATGAGGTAAAATAGGACTTTTAATGATTAAGAGTATTTTAGTAATTATGGTGGTTACGTTAGTAAGGATTTTTTTAATAATAAAGAATAAAGTGGAAAAGAGAATAATATTGAATTATTAAGTGAAATTGAGTTGAATTTTTTATTAAACTACTAATAATATAATTTTGTAATTTATAGGTCCTCATATATGAATAATTCAACATATTTTTACCTCATATTTGATATGTTTTTGCTTGATATTTTATACTTCTGTTGTATATTTAGTACTTAATATACTTCAATATATTTATACAGCATAATTGCCTTCATGGACTAAAAGGAGAAAAATTCGGACAAGATCATGATAGAAATTGAAGATTTCAAGTACAGAAAGGATGCACGGTTGTGCATATAGCTGTGCACTTTCCCAAGCCCGTGCATCTCCATTATTCTTTTAATTTTTGGTTATGCACCATTTGATGCATGATGTATCTTTTTAAAACCCTAGATTTTAATATAAAGAATGTGTGGAGTTCGTTCTCCAATGGCGATTTTGGTTTAAAGAAGCGAAAAATAATAAGATTTCATCAAAAAATTCATCGGAATACAAGATCAAGTCTCTAAATCGCGAGAATATTCGTTAGAAGACAATTAAGGAAATTTAGAATTATAAACCAATTGTCTTCAATTTGTCTTCCTATCAATTTATGTTTGATTTTGTGTTCGATAATATGTAACTAAACGTCCAATTAATATTTAGGTTCCTTATGTTAAATACTTCGATATGATTTTATTCTTTTGCTAATGCAATTGGTTTGATTGATTGTTGTAATCTAATTACTTGTTTTATTTATATTCTAGTAATCTGGAATATTCAACCATAATCTTTTTTTTAATGAAATGTTAAACATGGCTTTTATTTTTATCAACTTTCATGTTCACTTATTATAGTTGAATTTAAAAACTTCAAGTTGGATCCTAGTAAAGTAGACATTACAAATTGGAATGGAGCCCTCTAAGGATTATTCACTAATGTCTCGTGCAAGAATCTCACGAAGAATCTATATTGATGTTGTGTTATTGTTATAGTCTTTGTTCAAACCTAACTGAACTAGGTTCATTTGACAATATAAAAGTAGGCTCGATTGCTACAATAAATAAAGATAGGGTTTCTGTAGATCTAAACGATTCAAAAATATAGCTTTTACGATTTATTGTTATTAAACCTACACCACTATAACTACCTAAGCTAGAACTAACTAAACTACTAGCCTCACCCACTAAACTACTCATATCCTCATTGCTATTCCCAAAACTTAAAAATTTTAGTGGGAATATATGTAATCTTACATGCAAAAAAAGAAGATAGGTCTAGGTATCACATTAGTGTTAAAATCATTTCAAGGTATGCAAGTGAAAACAAGGGTGCTTTCTCTCACTAATAACTTTTAAAAATGGAAAAAGTAGGTCACCTTGCACATCTTATGCCTTATATAGAGGGATAAGCAGTTAAGATTGTCCTAGATCAATAGTTAAGAATAGGTGATAGTTCATCTCCCTATAGATGACAAAAGTGTCTCTGAGAAAATTATATTCCAAATAAAATATTCATATGAAATTTTTCTTAAGAGATTTTTGAAGGAAGATTATTATTGAATCATTAACCTATCTTATACAACCTTACATAAGAAAAGATAAATGAATATTAAAAAAAGATTATCAAAACTATCATAAACAATCTTATGTAAGGAGATAAAACTGAATTTTCAAAGGTTGATACCACTTTTATGTGTATCTCCAATAGGTCTATTAGGATTTATTATTGGCTTAAATGTTGTAGGCCTAGGGTGTATATATGGTTAAGTGCCAAACAAATGATCCTCAAGCAGCTTGAAAACCATCTTATTAAAGTCAACATTTCTACAAACCTGAGTATTAAAAGTTTCATCCTTGATCAAAGGTTTCCATAATAAAATATATGGAAAATTATACATTTCTGAAAAGTGTACATATTGAACTTGAGTTGATTCATCAAAGTTCTTTAAGTGCGATGTAACTCTATTAAAGATAGTTAGACTCAAACTACACTTTAAAAAGGATTGCATATAAATGGATACATCTTAAGGCAAGTTCTTGTAACCACTATCATTAAGCTTAAATAGTATTTTTCCTATATATTTAGTACACTTTTAACTTTTACTAACTTAAGAATCATAGTTTTTTTTTTGGCCAAGAGCACCCCTAAATTTTGAGCATTAATTTTTGTATACCTGTAAACCTAAAACCAACTAAAATAGGCCCACCATTTTTTAAACCTACATGAATAATCTCAATTTGATTAAGAAAATATTTTAATATACAATTTTAATCGAATTAAGAAATTTTTTAATATAGCCTTTAAACTGATTTATAATTTTAAAATATATAAATTATTTTTAAAAATATATATTATATTTAGAATTTTTATTAGGAATAACAATTTTTATGTTGTAATTATTTTGATTAGGTTGTAATTAATTGTTTAAACAAATTTTTTGGAGATAACTTTATACAAGGTGTCGTAACAAGATATAGGTATGTAATATAGGATTGCCATAGGTTTAGGAGTTTTCGGGACAAGGGTAATGTAACATCCCACTCCCATCTGACATATGCACGTGCCCCTTTTTGGTAACACGTGCACATGCTTGACAGACATGGCATGTTAACTATATCACTCTTACATTATCACATGGCATCGTAACTAAAATCATAAATCACATTTACTAAAACAAAATTTCCTCATTTTATATCAAAAACCATAGTTACATTGTAGCATTTAGTTTAACATCATCAAAGAGCATAAACAGTTCGTTCTATACAATATGCTACATATTTGAGGAACAATAAAAGATAATAACTACAGTGTCTTCAATCCCAACTGACAGACCTTTAAGTCATCTCTGATATTAAACTACACAAAATCTACTTCAATGAAGTCTTAGAAGCTAGGTCATCTCACTCTCAAACCTGTAAAAGTCAACAGTGCAATTTTGATGAGTTTTATGAACTAAATAGAGTAACCATCCTCGATGGTTCACTCATGTAGCAAAACATAGTCATCATAAAATTATTTAGATCATACAGTCACATAGTTCATTTAGTTACACAGTTCATATCAATCTATTATGTCATTACAGCTTTGCAAATCATTCAACAAATTCCAGTCATATATGGATGCAATATGTATGAGACTCACATTAGTTTTTATAGTGTTGTGACTGTGTGTCTTTTTAGTCTCCCGTATCCGTTACGGACACCAGGCTCAATATATAGTGGGAGCATAGGCTCTACCACAGAGCATTAAGCTCTCTTACTAAACGTATCAGTCAATCAGTAGCACATCAGTCACAATGGCCTTTATATTACATGCATTGAAATGATACACATGTTACAATTCAGTCATCAATTTATTCACCTTCATTTGCATGTATTATCACAGTATAACAGTCACAATATTAGTCATAGTATCAGTGGTCATCGGACTAGGTCTAGCATTCAACTTTTCAGTTAAAAATTAGAATTTTCAATTAGGCAGTCTCATTCATATACAAGTAGCACTTCCAATATTGTTTGCATGCATCATACGCCTCAGATATATATTGTCAAGAATTCAGTACACAATCAGTCAATGTAGTTCAGTAATATATCAATACCATGCAATAATATACAGAACAAAACAAATAAAGTGAGACCATCTTAGGTTACTCATATATGCCTATTGCCTTGACATTCTGGCAATATCTAGAAGTAATCGCTTTAGTTGCTCGTCTATATGCAATAAAACAATTTTATATTACTAGAGTGCTTACGAAACAGAATAAACACATGTATCAATGTTTCATGTATCATGCATGTTAAAAGAAAAATTCTCCGGTATATTTCCATCATACGTTGTTGTACATATCATTTGTATTCTAATTGTGACAAAATTCAATCACTCATTTTCTATTTCATCTTTTTTCTGAAAACATTCCATTCTGGTTAACTATATATGATCAATAAGATCTAGAAAATGAAGGATTTAAATAACACTTTCTTCTAAACAATTGTTCCTTTGTTTCTTAGGTTTCTAATGACACTAAGATCATTTAATTTCAGCCTATATACAAGAAGTTATATTCCAAATGTGTCAGTTTGTTCTTAAACTATAACAGAACTCTTACTTCAACTTCATAACAGATTTTTGAATTTTTAAAACCAGAATTACAATTTGATTTCTTCAAAGAAATCATAGCTTTATGTCACTAGTTTCATTTGAATTAAGAATCACCTCATTTGGAACTCTACAGAACAAGATTTAATAAAAATACCTAAGTATGTTCAGTAAAACATTTTAGTTCATATTATTCCAACAGATTCTCACAATTTCATTCATTCAATCTTCTTCAATAAATTCGTAAAGCTACTAATTTTTATGAAGAGGTAGAGCAATGTGTTAGGAATCTATTGGTTCAAGAATTAGGTCATTTGGATATCTAGAGAAGAAGTTATAACAAAAATACCAAAGGATGTTCAGAAACAAACTTTCTTCAAAAACATTGAAAGTAGCAATTGTGCATCTACACGACTGCGATATGCTTCCTACGCTTGCAAAGTCACGATTGTGCTTCTTCAATAGTGAAGTCGCAATCGTATTGAAGCACGATTGCGCTTCCTTCTCTTCTTCACCATATATCTTCTTCTTCTTCCATTTTTTTCATTCTTTTCCATATTACTCACTTCTAACTCATCTATACTGCATTTCTAACTCCAACACAATTTCTAAACAGATCAAATTCAAGTTTATCCTTCAACCATAACAAATTTGAAACTTCACTTCCTCTCTGTGCTATATTTTTCCAGCTTATTTAATCTTCAGTTAACACTTAAGACACTTAAACCAATTCTGTTAACTTAATTTCATACATCAACTTTCCATTTCAATATAACAATAGAACCTACTTCATACTTTCCTAGACAATTCCTATTTCAAAAATCTTTCATTTATCATCTCATTCATTAATCCCCAAAACTACACTTCTCTAACAGCTCATGATAAATTCATAAACATAATTAACAACAGTAAAACATCATCAAAATTACGTACTTGATTCAACAAAGTTTCTTGTAGTAAGAGGGAATCAAGTGTACAAAACAAACAACTGGTGTTTCAGTGTTGGTAAACAAGCTGAAGATTTTTCATCAATGTTTTTGGTGTAGAGGCAATCAATAGAGAAAGAGCTATACTGAATCTTATACTACGTGGCTATCTTGTATGTATTACATGCAGCACTGTTCACTATTACCATATGTCACAATTTAATTGGTCTATTATTCAATATTTTTCCTAGTCCAAAATACTCCAAATTCTAGAAATTCCTAAAATTCACCAAAAATTTCAAAATAATACTAACAATCTCCAAACAAATTTTTACCATAAATATTCAAATTCACTTTTTAAATCGCATTAATTAGTCAATTATTCCCGAAAAATGTCAATGAATACATGAACAATTATTTTAAATAAGCCAACAATAAATATTCACGTGTGTGTGAAAATACAATGATACATGAGCATGCAATGTACTCTAATTGCTCTCAGTATGCTCAGTTCATAGTTATGGGGTCTAACCCTGAACATGGGATGTTACAGGTAATGTAACTCCTATTAATTTTCTCCATTATTTTCAAAAGATTTAAGGAATGCATATATGACCAAATCCTTTATCCAAGGCCAAGCTTTCTGAAGAAATAATGCATTGAGTCTATATGGCCCTGGTGATTTACTTGGAATAAGCTAAAATAAAGTAGTTTCCACTTCATCTCTTATTATAGGTTTACTAGGATTGTGCAACTCCAATTCAATATAATGGTTGATAAAGCCTCTAAGAAGGTTAGGAGAAGATGAACACTTTGCTTAGGTGTATATGTATCCTTCATATCTAATATCAATGATCTCTAAATCTATAATATGGTCTTTCAAATCACCATTGTAGTTTCATCATAGATAGTACTATTAAAGTCTCCCATTATCAACCAAAGGATAACTAAAGATAAGTGAATATTCCTCAAAATTTTCAATCAGGATTTTTTATGAAAATTTTTATGGGAGCCATATACTAGTGTAATGTAAATTATAACCTTCCTTTATAGCAAGCCAATTTTTAGGTGCATTAATTGATCTGTAATTTGAATTATTAAAACATCAACTTGATCTAGATCAAAAAAAAAAAAATTCTACCAAGGTGATGGTATTGATGGTTAGAACAAATTCTCAAATTCTTTACTATAAAACTTTAACTTCTATACTTATTAAATTTAATTTTTGCCTCCAAAATAGCAATAAACATTGGTTTTTATTTTCTAAATATGATTCCTAAAGGATTGTTACTTTTAGGGTAGTTAATCCCATTAGCATTACAACAAACAAAGGATCCTTAACCTGTTATTCCTCTTGCCTAATCTTCTCTTACTTACATTGACGAAAGTATCCTTAGATGCAAACTCACCAATAAGCACTTTAAAACTAGCTATTAATATAGACTTACTAAGAGCTAGAAAATCTGAGGTTAGAGCAACCCCAGAGCTTAATCCTCTAAGACTAGAGTTATCTAAATTTAAATTAGATTTAGGAATGTCTACATAATAATGATCTCTTTGAATTTCCTGCACTTCTAAGCTTGGCTTTTGGTGATTTGGCTTATCCCCTTATGCTTGAATCAAGGAGGGATTAGGTTAGAAGTACAAGTAAAGATTGTAATATCGTTATTAGAGCTCTTCTTCTCATCTCCCATCAATTCCATATGATCACCCCAAATGAATTTTTTGCCTATAAGCTTCCATATTATTCCTTGTTAAGCTATTGAAGGCTTCCAAAGGTAAGAGACTTTGATTGAATCTTCTAACAAGGACATGGATTCTCTTAGCTTGTATATAGGGATGGTATCTAGTAAATCCTTTAACATTTCAACTATCACATATATTTTTGAGTATCTAACCCTCCTCCTAGCTACAATGTTCTCATCTATGCATATAAGATTTCTAAGTTATATGTCAAGATAACTAAAGTCGTTAGTGGATCAGTATTCTAAACAAATGTTATGAAGATTGATCCACAAAAAGGACATGAGATTGTCTAATATTTTTCAAAAGGAGCCCTAACTTCTAAATTGAAAACAGATTGGCATATTAGATAGGTCCTAATATCCTCCTCATCACTTTTTGAAAAAATAAAGTGGAATTGAAGGAGAAAAGAAAAAGATTATCCTCATTCAGAAGGAGTTCTTTTAGTCTTACTTTCTTTTACTACTTTATTTCCATGATTGAACTAAAGGAAAAGCACGTCTACCTAATAATTGTGATGGCTCAAGACTTGGCTCCTTCTCTAAGAGTTTTTAACAATGGTGCAACCACCAATGATCCATCCTTAACTTGAGGAGAGAGTAAGTGGAGTGGTAAGAGAATAATGTCCCTTACCACTTACTTTTAGCTTGTCTTGGAATTAAGAACTAATCGCGATTTTTCGATATATATAGTTTTAATATTTTAACCTCGATATTCCACAAGTGTACGGGTCATTCGTATAGTATCTAAGGTGTCAATTCCACGAGGAGGGTTAATCTAATCCTAAACTCTAAGGCCGAAACAAATAGTAGAAATTCAACTGTAACTAAGCTAAAACAATAATGCAATTCAATCAATCAATTCAACTCAAGAATAAATAACGTAATATTAACAAATCAGCAAATTGTAATGCATATACCAAGAATCAACCTAAGGAACTACCAATTGAGAGAAAGGGGAAATTTCTACCTATCTTCAACACTAACCTAATTAATTATGAAATGTCAGAATATTGGTCTTAGACTATCATAGGGTTGGTTACTCTCTCTTGAGTTATAACCAAAAGCCATAAATTGTAAACCTTAATCAGATTATGAAAAATTACAATTTCTTAATTCACAACTTATCCAAACCCTAATTAGATCGAAAGTTTTCCACTAAACTACCAAGAACCTATATGAGATCTCTCATCATATAATTATTGATTTGATTGATTTCTCATTCTTATTAAATTACCTAACTCTCATTAGCCCAATTTAATTATTTTTCATCAGTTCACCCTCTTAGTCTATTACTAATTTATGAAAATGCAGAAATCAATTATAATGAATCCAATTCACATAAGCAATCAAATTTTTATTTAATCAATGATAAAAATAACTCGAAGGTGAGTTTAGACAATCCTCAATATTTATAAATCCTATCTCAACAACTATTCCAATTCTGTACATAGATAAAAATGGAAATAGACTAGAAAATAGATTTGAATGGATGATGGAGGCAGCAACGATTAGAAACCTCCTGTTTCGAAAAGTACTTCTTGTAGGCTTCTTCTCCACATCTCTCTTCCTTCATCTCTTTCTCAATCTCTCGATGAAGTCTCTCTAGGGTTTTGTGATGGTGGCTGATGCAAGACGCTACTCATCTCTTTTGTCTTATTCTTTATATGCTTAATGTGTCCTCGGTAGCCCTAAGGTTTTCGCAATTGAAAGGTCCAAAAAATTCTTTAAAATTCAACTTTTTTATGTGTCTCCACGTCTACTTGACGTAGGTCACAATCGTGGGCCACTTGTAAGTTTTCTGTAATGATCGTAGTAGGCAAGCCATGATTATGGGCCAAGTCTTATGCTTCTTTCACGATCGTCTGTCTCCTTTGCTTTTGTCATGATTGTGGCAGATGGGCTACGATTGTGGGCTATTGTTTCGGTCGAAATCTCTTCGAAACTTATCTATTCTTCACTATTGACCCTGAAATACTAACAAACACATCAAGGTATGTCAAAGATATAATAATTAAGCTCAAATGCTTGTACTAACCCATAAAAACACTCAAATACAAATAATTCACAAACTAACTCAATTCTACCAAAAACACATACTAAACAATTGAATAAACAGATAAGCACATATCAAACTATACCTTAAAACAGATGCATTGCATACTTATCAACATCCCCACACTTAAATGTTTTCTTCTCCTCAAGCAAACAAAACAATAAACACATAGAAATTTATACAGCATACAATGTAGTAATGAGACAATGGCTTCAACTTCATGAAATAAATTTACTTTAAAACACAATCATTCAAGTCATTTCAAATGATTAACGTGCAAAATCTGTGTCTTGGGGCTTTGAACTAAATATGCATATTAATCCAAACTCAAGTATTTGTTAAGTCAAAACAGATTTCACGTATTAAATAATTTTGATGACAAACAAAGAGAAATATAAAAATGGAAAGTAGATGGACGCATGAAATGTAAAAAGCAGATGAAAGCAAAACAACGAGAAAAACAGACGAAGCAGATAGCTGA
>JANVCQ010000230.1:17225256-17237500 GCA_025531925.1 Erythroxylum plowmanianum
TATCACAATTCAACCCCCCCTTCTTGTGTATCTTGATCATATTATTTCTCAATATATTAACGTGTGATTCACTTCAGTATTAAATTGTTTACCCTTCTCAATTACACACTTATTAATAATTCTTTGGTCGTTCAGCTCCATAACTAATCCTAAGTATGTTTTCATGAAAAGTCAAACTATTACAAGTTTGGTAGGTTTTATTCAAAAACACATTTTTACTTTTATTTACTTTTTATGAGCATAGACTTAGTCTTTTTACACTGAGGCAAATATTGGTAATGAATGTCGATCCGATTATTCAACTAAATCGTGTTTTTCTAAGCTACTTAGTTGGAGCATCATTCTAGTCTTTTTACATGAAGGCATACATTTGTGATGCGTGTCGATCTGGTTATTCAGCTATATCACGTTCTCAACTGACTACTAACTCTATTTATAACTCGAAGGTCAGCAGAATAGTTACTTAATCTAAAAATAACAACCTTTTTTATTGCCTACCTTGTTGCTTTAACTACTCGTTTTCATGAAAAAAAAAACTAGTAAAGCTACTTAGATTAAAAGGCCTCAAATTATGAATGAATGTGACAATTTAGAGGGCTACACTTAAACACTAAATCCTAATTAAGCTGCATATTTAATCAAAGAACCCCAGTTCACTAATTCTGCCAGTTAATAATTCTCTATAACCTAATAGACCATGTTCAAAAGTCAATCAATTTCAATTCATCTAAGTCATTAACACATTCACACGATTCACAAAATGCAACTTAACAACTATAATATGCAAAATTCACATTCAAATAAACACATAACCCTCCCCACCCTTAAACAAAACATTGTCCTCAATGTGCGAAAGTGATAACAAACACAAATAAAGACATAAAAAATAAAAATAAAGATTAAATTTAAAAAAGAAAGAAAGGATTTAAAACAAGGTTTATGGTGATGGAGGTGGTGATGGGGTTAGAGGTGGCAGTGGAATGCCTTGAGCCTCGAAATAATGATGAATACGACGTATGTACTAGATCTAGCATCATTGGGTTCAGTCCATCTCCTTCATCCTATGGAGTTCTTCGCAAGTGTATCCGTAATTACCCTGATGTTTGTGGAGATTATGTCCAGTACCTTCTTCTAGCCTAGTTCTTCTGCATCTTCTTCCTCTTTGGACTCCTCATTGGTCAAATGATATTCTTGTTGTTGTTGGGTGCTTAAACTTGCTTGACCAGTCCTGCCCTTGACATGTGTCTTGGCACTAATATCCTTAAGTTCCATATCATGGGACTTCAGGATTTCAGCCCTCCATAGATGATGGTGGTTCATGAACTCAGGACAGTAGACTGTAAGTCTGTTGCACTTAACTCTATAGTAGTTAGCTATAGTCGAAACCAAGTAACACATTCCTAAAGTATTGCTCCTCTTCTTTTGAGCAGCAATAATTGCATTAAAAATGTGGGTAGTTGTGCAAACTGGGATGCTATGATCCTTGTACTACAACATAAATAGTTCCTTCGTCAAACACTTATTGGTTTCCGTTTTGTCAAAAATAGTTTAGCACATGAATTTGTGCATCAACAAGTGTTTGTTACTCCTAATAATGTTGTTGTGTGCATTCTTAGCGTTGAAATGCTCTAACCCAATTAGTTCTGTCCAGTAGGGACTGACACGAAAATTGTCGTGTTGTCCTACTACGAAAGACTTAGGCATGGTGTCATAATCAAAGCCATAGGGTTGTCCCTGTAACCTAAATCACAGTTCCCTAGATTATTTGGATTCATATTGAAGAGCAGTAAAACATTCTAACGTCAGTTCCTTGTAAATTGGGAATTGAAATTGAATAAACTAGCCCATTGAATTTTCTTAGCTAAGCTCTTGACCTTGTCTCGTTGTTCTAATATGTCTAAAGTTTCAAAGTGAAAATATTTGGGAACCATAATTTGTTTACTACAAAGGGAATGGAAACTAGTACATCCGAGAAGATCGGGAAAGATTCTCTGTAATTAGTAACTCTATTTCTCTTCCCTTGTCCTGAGACTTGTGCTCGCCTCACTAATTGATCATGCTTTACTGTTTGCTTGATGTAAGACATATTGGCTTGTCAGTTGGTGGAAGTCAAAAGAAATTTGGAAGTTTGAAATTTTGTAAAGAGAAGTGAGAGTTATTGGAGAGATAAAGTTTAGAGAGATAAAGTGAAAATGAAAGTGAGTGAAAAGTGAAGTTAAAAATGTATTTATAGGTGATTGGATGGTAAAATGGTAAAATTTTAAGTGAAATGCACATGTTTGTCATTTTTATCCTGCCGCAGGCCACAATCGTGACCTACAATTTTTTTCACCAATTTTAATTTTTGTTCTTCTTTTTTCCTTTTCCAGTTTCCAAAATCCCTTCTTAACTCCTTATGGCTATTTTACCTCTCTTTGCTTAGTTCATCGATCATAGAATTCATGTCGACGTCCTATGCCTTCTGATTTTATTTGAAAACGAAATAACCTAACTACAGAATTCAAACTTTCTGAAGACAATTTAAGGAAATTAAAATTCCATGAGTTGCCCTCATGCAACGCTTCTTTCAGCATCAGTAGCTCAATGCTCTATCCTTGGAAACTTAACCAGGATCAATTATGAGTGACATGCTTCTACCTTTTTCGTTCAACATCAGTTTTGTAGCCTGTAAGTAAGTTACAAATTGCAAAATAATTAGAATGACAATATTGATAACGTTATGAAAACTAATTAAGCTCAATAATGTTCCTTTTTCGAGAATTGTCAACAAAATAGGGAATAACAAAACTCCCTAAATCTTCCATTGAATATAACGGTTTGTCCTATAAGAAGGTGAGTTGCTCTCTTTATTCCTTAATCACCTTCATCTCAATTGCTTCTTCCGCTTCACAAACAGAGGCTTTCATAACTTCTTCAAACTCGATGTCTATTGTCAGTTGTTCTTCATCCTTTTATTCTTTAGAAGATTTAAACACATCAATTATCCTGAATGATCTACTATCCTTCAGATTCTTTAATACATCATTCATATTGAATGTCACTTGGTTATCATTAATCGGAAGGATAAGGTTCTTTTCATGTACATCTACCCAATATCTTTCGATGTTTACATATGGTATATCAAGAACTAGTGAATAAAAGGGAGGGAGAGTCTTCCACACTTCTCTTACAAAATTCACAGGAAAGTTGTCTCACTCAAATCTCTAAGTTGTGAATAGACGAGACATGATTTTCTGTTAATTGCTCAATTTGCTCTTCTAGTCTCTTCTGGCCCTCTTCCATATCCATGAGCTTATCTAGGATCTTGTCCAATTTAGAATCCCATAACTGGACTAATCTTGCTAAATTCCTAATAGGTCTTGATGTCCTAAATGAGTTCCTACATTGTTGGACCAATAAAAATTGGGATGGTTCTGCCACCTCGGAGTGTACATGTTCCGATAAGGATTGTTACTTCCCTAACCATATTGTGCCTTATTGTAGTTTGCAAAAGTTCCTTGCTCCTTATAATATCTGTCCTCCATCGTTATTCTTTCTATTTCTTCTTGGCATCTAGCTCCTCAAATGTTTCATTTCTCATTCTAAAACGCCTTGTTATGTCTCTACTTTACGCCCTAAACTTCTTTCTCTATATATTTTTCTTTTTTATTTTAAAACAAAAGATAGCAAAAATATTTTAGACTAAAAAAGCCTAAACTAATCGCCTCCCTGACAATGGTATCAAAAACTTGATCGCGGTTTTTCGATATGTGTAGTTTTAATATTTTAACCTCAATATTCTACAAGCATACGGGTCGTTCACGTAGTATCTAAGGTGTCAATCCCACAAGGAGGGTTAATCTAATCCTAAACTCTAAGGTAGAAACAAATTGTAGAAATTCAACTGTAACTAAGCTAAAACAATAATACAATTCAATCAATCAATTCAATCAACCAATTTACTCGAGAATAAATCCCATAATATTAACAAATCAGCAAATTGCAATGCACACACCAAGAATCAACCTAAGGAACTACCAATTGAGAGAAAGGGACATTTTTACCTATCTTCAACACTAACCTAATTAATTATAAAATGTCGGATTACTGGTCCTAGACTATCCTAGAGTTGGTTACTCTCTCTCAAGTTATAACCAAAAGCCCTAAATTATAAACCCTAATCAGATTATGGAAAATTGCAATTTCTCAATTTACAATTTATCCAAACCCTAATTAGATCTTAAGTTTTCCACTAGATTATTGGGAACCTATGTGAGATCTCTCATCACATAATTACCAATTTGATTGAGTTCTCATTCTTATTAAATTACCTAACTCTTGTTAGTCCAATTTAATTATTTTTCATCGGTTCACCCTCCTAATCTATTACTGATTTATGAAAATGCAGAAATCAATCACAATGAATCTAATTCACTTAAACAATCAGATTTTTATTGAATCAAAGATAAAATAAGCCGAAGGTGAGTTTCGACAATCCTCAACATTTATAAATCCTAATAATCTTCAACATTTATAAATCCTATCTCAACAGTAATTCCAATTCTATACATAGATAAAAATGGAAATACATTGGAAAATAGATTCTATACAATGTTTTTGTCATGATCGTGGCGATTTGGCTACGATCATGGTTTGTCTCCCTTGCTTCTATCACGATCATAGTAGATAGGCCACGATTATGGGCCATTGTTTCAGTCCAAGTCTCTTTGAAACTTCTCCGTTCTTCGCTATTGACCTGAAACACTAACAAATAATCAAGGTACCTCAAAGACATAATAATTAAGCTCAAATACTTGTACTAACCCATAAAAACACTTAAACACAAATAATTCATAAACTAACACAATTCTACCGAAAACACATACTAAACAATCAAATAAATAGATAAACACATATCAAACTATGCCCTAAAGCATGATGCATTTCATACTTATCAAGAATCTATGAAGTTAAACGAAAATGAAGGCTAAGACCCTTAACAAAAGGAGAAGGAATTAAACTACTCGAATTAGGTGTAGGTGAAGACATTGAAGATGAAGGAGAAGGAGACATTATGAGAGTAGGGGCTAAACGGGGAAAACTTTCAAGGTTTAAGGAGGTTTGGATAGAGACTAGTGGGTAAAAGGCCATAGTACTATGAAACGCAAATAACTAGTAGAAGAAGGGAAACAAATCCAATTACCACTCCCAAAATGGTAATATGATTTAGGCGAGAGAAAGAGGAAGATGAAAATACCCCTAAAGCTAACTGAGAAATAGGTAGGACACATGAATTGGAGTCATCACTAGGGAGTTCCAAGCAAAACTAAAATCCAAAGAAAGACAAGAAACTAGGCAAGAGAAGCAAAGTTAGAAACAAACGGGGAAAGGAGAGACAATTAGAAGAAGAAAGAACTGGAAGACTATAAAGAAGGAAAATAATTCTAGTTTGAGAGACATTTACTACCTTGATTTGATTGTTGATATTGATATAGTTAGAATTTTATTATTAAAAATGTTAAAATATCAAATAAAGGATGAAAATAAATTGATATCATGAACTAATTCAGATATTAATTTACTTTAGTCTCTTGCATAATATATTTATTAATAATAAAAATTTTATTTTATTAAAACTTAATAGTTAATTTTTAAAATATTTAAAATTTAAATTTAAATTATAAGCTATATTAGTCCAGTCTATTAGTAAACGAATAATTTTATTAATAATATAGTCAAATAATAGGAAGAGATTAAAAGAAATTTATAAATAAAATTAAACATTAAAATTAAAATTAACAAATTTTTTAGTTATGAAAATAAAAAGAAATTAAAGAAAAAATATAAATGAGAAATTTAGTCAAATAAGATGAATAAAAAAACCCTTAATTTTAAACTTGGAAAGCTACCGACGAAATTATGTATTTCTAATCTTAATAGCTTTATGGATTATTATAGGCCCTAATTTTGAATTTCGTTCCGTACTGGTCAATATTGGTCTGTACGTACTGTATCAGTTGGAGAACAAAACGAAATAAAGGTTTTATGTATAAGGTATAAATACCGGTCAGTACAAGCCTATTTTGTTTGGTACCAGACAGTACTAGTTGGTATTTATAATACCGATCGGTATCGAAAATTTTGAAAAATATAAAAATTTATTAGCAAAATTTTCTCTCCATCTTTTTTTTCAAAGTTTTTACTTAGTTATTTAGTTCAATTTTATTACTTTTAATTTTATTTTAAAATAAAATAAATATTTTTATTAATAATAATAATTATACATTAAATAAAACTTAAAATAAATTATTTTATTTAAATTTATTTTAATCTTTTATATAATATTTATTAATAAAGTATTAATAAAAATATTTTTAAAATAAATAATTTTAAAATGATTATGTATAAACTAATATTTATTTTTATATATTTTTAATTATTAAATCAAATTTTATTTGAAATTATATATTTTAAAAATATTTTTAAATTTAATTATATTTATTAATAATTATTAAATTATTTTTACAAATTAAATTAAATTATAAATTAAATTAAGATAATTATAATTTTAATATTAATTAATTTTAATTAATTAAATATATAATAAATTTAATTGATAGTAAATTAAATAATATATGTTTTTTTCATGTTTCAATTTTACTTAGTTATTTCCTTATCATGAACTCTTATTATAAATTGTAATAATTTGAGAGTTAAGAATATCTATTATTTTTATTGGATGATTTGAAGTAATTATTATTTATTATATAATTAAAATTGAAATTGTAATATTTTAAATATTTTGTATTGTTCTTAATTTTAAGGAACAATATGACAAATAAGGAGATCGAATTAGAGAGTGAGATTGAGTTTAAAGACACTATTATGGCACTTTCATCCATACCAGAGATAGAATAGGGTTCAGTGAATAGTTATATTAAATTACCCACTATTTCTGAAAGAATTCTTCCTTATGGTAAACAGGCTCCTAAGCTCCAGTTGAAACCATTACCTACATATCTCAAATACATGTATTTAGGAGAAGGTGAGACCCTACTATTCATCATTGCCAATGATTTGACCATGGTGTAAGAGAAGAATTTGATACGAGTGTTGAAGGATTATAAACAAGCCATTGGTTAGACCTTGGCAGACATAAAAGGGATCAACCCTTCAGTATGTATGCATCGCATCCTCCTCGGACCTAACTCCAAACCTATGAGAGACCCTCAACGCAAGTTGAATCTAGCAATGAAAGATATGGTGATGAAGGAAATTCTGAAACTATTAAACTTAGGGATTATCTTCCCTATTTTTGGATAGTCAATGGGTATGTCCAGTGCATGTGGCTTCAAAGAAGTCTGGTTTTACATTGGTTAAAAATGAAAGTAATGAATTGGTGCCTATAAGATTGCAAACTAGATGGAGGATATGTATTAACTTTCACAAGTTAAATGCTGCCATAAGAAGGGATCATTTTTCACTCCCTTTCATTGATCAAATGCTTGAAAAGTTGGCAGGTAAAATATTTTTCTATTTCTTGGATGGGTATTCTGGTTATTATCAAATTGTAATAGCTCTGGAAGATCAGGAAAAAAACAACCTTTTCTTATCCATTTGGTACTTTTGCATATTGATGTATGCCTTGTGGATTATGCAATTCTCCTTGAACTTTTCAAAGATGTATGATGAGTCTTTTCTCTGATTTGATTGAAAGATGTATTGAATTTTTTATGGATGACTTTACAGTTTATGGTGATTCTTTCAATCATTGTCTTGATAACTTGTCTAACGTCTTACATCGTTGCTTTGACACCAACCTTATTCTTAATTATGGAAATTGTCATTTTATGGTTAAAGAAGGAATAGTTTTGGGTCATGTAATTTCAGCAAAGGGTATTGAGGTAGATAAGGCCAAAGTCGATTTAATTGCAAATTTACCATGTCCTACTAATATTAGGGTGGTTCGTAGTTTTCTTGGTTATGCAGGTTTCTATCAAACATTCATAAAGATTTTTCCAAGATCACTCAACCATTGTTAAGACTGCTATAAAATGACATGACTTTTGCACTTAATGAAAAGTATCAAAATGCTTTTAAGACATTGAAGACATTACTCACGTCTGCTCCAATCATACAACCTCCCAATTTGGATTTTCCATTTGAACTCGTGTGTGATGTGACTCACTATATCGTAAGGACTATACCTAGGCAAAAAGTTCGGAGAAATAGCCATGCTATCTACTACGCATCAAGAACATTGAATCTAGCACAATGCAACTATACCACTACCGAAAAGGAGGTTTTAGCTATTGTATTTGTGTTTAAGAAATTTAGGTTTTATTTATTAGGATCTAAAATTATGGTTTATTCTCATCATGTAACTCTTAAATACCTCATGGAAAAAAAAGATTCAAAACCCAGGCTAATATAATGGATCCTTCTGCTACAAGATCAAAGACTGTAAGGGAGTTGACAACTTTGTGGCTAATCATCTAAGTAGACTAGTGCACGAAGAAGATTCCTTACTAATTTCAGAGTCCTTCCCAAATGAGCAATTGTGGTTTGTTCAAGGTAAACAAGGTAAGGAACTATGGTTTGCTGATATAGTGAATTTCCTAGTCACTGGTGTGCTTCCATATGATTTAAATAATTTTTAGAAAAACAAGATCAAAAGTGACTATAAGTATTATATATAGGATGAACCGTACTTATAGAAAATAGGTTTAGATAAGATCATTTATAGGTGTATGCCTGACGATAAAATTCATTCCATTCTTTCTTTTTGTCATGAGTATACATGTGGTGGCCATTTTGGTCCAAAAAGAACAACTAGGAAATTATAGATAGTGGATTCTATTGGAAGACTCTCTTTAAGGATGCCTATTTGTTTTGCAAAGGTTGTGAAAAGTGTCAAAGAATTAGAAATATATCTGCAAGGGATGAAATGCCTTAAACTCTTATTTTAGTCTGTGAGGTATTTGATGTGTAAGGTATGGATTTTATAGGGTTTTTTTCTAGTTCTTTTGGTTTTTTTTTATATTTTGCTTGTTGTTGATTATGTCTCGAAGTGGGTGGAAGACAAAGCTACCCACACTAATGATTCTAAAGTTGTTGTAGGATTTCTTAATTCCCACATCTTTAGTAGATTTGGGGTACCTAGAGCAATCAATAGTGATCAAGGTATGCATTTTTGCAATCACACAGTGGAAGCTTTGATGCGCAAGTCCATCACCGTGTAGCAACCACCTATCACCTACAAACAAACGGACAAGCTAAAGCCTCTAACTGGGAAATAAAAAGTATCTTAGAGAAAGCAGTCAATCCTAACTGCGAAGAATGGAGCTCATGTTTAGACAATGTATTGTGGGCCTATCGCACTACTTACAAAACATCCCTTAAAATGTCATCTTATCAGTTGGTTTCTGGTATGATGTGTCATTTACCTATTGAAATTGAACATCATACTTTTTGGGCAGTTAAACAATACAACTTCAAGGCTCAGGTAGCAGGAAAGGAGTGAAAGTCACAACTCCAAGAGTTGGAAGAAATACAGTTAGGGGCATATGACAATGCTCATATGTACAAAGAGAGAACCAAATACCTACATGACAAATTCTTAAATCGGAAACAATTTCTGGTAGGCCAAAAATTCTTACTCTATAATTCACAATTGAAACTCATAGCTGGTAAGTTAAGGTCTAAGTGGATTGGACCATAACTTGTCAAAAATAATTCTCCTCATGGTGTTATTGAGATTGAAAGTTTAGAGACTAAAAAATATTTAAGGTAAATGGTCATAGACTTAAACCTTTTATTGAAAATTTGGATGTCTCTTTTGTAGAGGGAATTCATTTCGTTCAGCCCATTTTTGAATCAATTTGAAGGAGGAAAGTTGTGTCTCGTCAAAGACAATAAAGAAAGGCACTGATTGAGAGGCAATTACGCCACATTCAACTCCTCCACCGTAGCCAACGACAATCAATTTGCTTAAATATTTTTTATTTTAACTATTTTTAATTACTAAAAGAGACAAAAATTAAAAAAAAAAACCAATACCCTCATTTGTTTGTTTCTTCTTTATAGGAAAAAAATAAAATCAACCCATACCCACAATGCAGATGACAACTATGCCACATTCAACTCCTCCACCATAGCCTATATAGGGAAGTTTCTTTTCTTTGTTTAAGTTCTATTTTCTGTTCTCCCCTCCCCTTTGTTAATTTTTGGTGTTCATTGTGACTTTTGTTATATTCTTGTTAAATTTTCTTTTCTTTTTATGTTTATGTGCTTTGTGTTTTTCTATATTAAGGACAGTGTATATTTTAGGTATGGGGGAGGGATTTCTTGAATTTGTTAAAAAAATTGTTTTGTTTTGTAAGTTACTTTGCATTATTTTGTCAAACTAAAAAGTATGATGGATTGTAAGCATGAATAGTGATTTGGTGATAGAATGACTATCTTTTTCTGTAATGGTTGATTTGAATGAAAAGTGTGCAATATTTGACAAAAGCCTACTTAAATAAGTGAGAATTGAACCTTTAAAGAGTAATTACATTATTTGTGCTCAAATTGTTTTCTTATTGAGTGTTGCCGCACATGGTTTGGTCATTCTGGAACTTGCTCTGTTATACATGTTGAGATCACTAGTGAATTCGGTGCATTAAAGTGATAAAGGCATAGGATTAAGCCTTTTTGGCTTTCTAAAGCTTACCCTATATATTAATTCCCCTAGCTAACCCAATTGAAGTTGTAACCTTTTTCTTTGAAACAAAAACCACAAAATTAGCCTAAGCCTTATGTTTTGAATTTCGTGGTCAACCTGTTATTAGAGGAATGGATTGACTAGTTACTTAAACTTATTGGTTTGTGGTTTGAGGTGGACATGTAATGGTAACAAACATGGTCAAAGTGATACTTTATCTCATGATGTTCTTGAAATGTGATTAGGAAAGATTGTGAAATGCTCAGGAAAAAAGAAGAAAAAGAAAAAAAGGACACAAGTTTGAAAAGGAAAGAAATGTACGCTTAACCATGGTGCTTCAAATTCTTGATTATTCATTGTGCAGCTGTGAGTTAATGTATTAGTTAGGTTATAAAGTGTTCATATGGTTATCTTTTGTGAAATTGATCCTCAAGTTTTGATAATTGAACATCAATTGTTGCCATTATTGGGACATTTTTTAGTTTAAGGGTGGAAGTTAAGCACTGTAGTCTACATTACCTTTCATAATTATAGCCTAAACAACCTTTTCATCCAACACTTGTCCTTAGCCCCATTACAACCAAATAAAAGGTCTTTTTTATTTTTGCACGGACTTCACAACAAATGATTATGATGTGATATATTTGCAAGCATGTGGAAATGTCATTCTATTATGGCGAATATGAGTGAAATGTCCTATAAACACTTCTTTGAATGCATTGGGTAAATCTTCATGCGAGGTCAAATCTAGTGCATTTTGAGTTTGAAAAGGTCATTGGGAATTGCGATGGTTGTTTTAGAGTTGAATCCTATAAAATGCTTATGGCTTGATTGTGATCTTGGTTCGGTAAGATAATGCAAGTTGGCCAAATTTTTCAACAGAGTTGTAAGTATATTTGTTTAGGCTTGTTTTTTTTTTGTTTCCAAGTCTTTTAAAGTCTTAGGGGTGAGCATTGTTTAGGTGTGGGGGAGTTTAATAGGTTATTAATTTACATATCAATTTAGGGTATTTTTGGAGCACATTAGATGGATATTGTTATGATTATGGTGTTTTTTTCATTGTTTTTGGGAGGTTATGATATGTGGAGTTGTTTTGGAGAAAATAAGTTAAAATTTTCTAAATTGGAGAAGAAAACACACAGTAGCATAAATAAATTAGCTAGAAAATGAAGGAAGGCATACCAGAGTCCAAAAAAAAAAGTGAAACAAAACAGCAGATGAGTGAGGGAATGGTAATGTATCGCTCATACATGATGAGCCTACTACTTTAAAGAAGCAATGTCTGACATTGATTCTTTAAAAGTAGTTGGCTCATCATATATAAGAAAAAGCTATGAGACCTGAAATGGAATGGATGTACACTAACCAAGTATGGACTTTAGTGGATGCACCTGATGGTATTATACCTATTGGATGCAATTGGGCTTTTAAGAGAAAAACTAACATGTATGGTAATGTACATACTTAATAAGCTACGTTAGTGGTGTTAGACCCCGAATTTTTCTTATGATGTCATTAAGCATGAATTTCGATAATTGTGTGTTTATGTCTTAGTTTGAT
>JANVCQ010000230.1:17237600-17254776 GCA_025531925.1 Erythroxylum plowmanianum
TCATTTAAAGAAGGGTCCATATGACATCATGATGGAATTCCTAAATATGAACTAGAATCAAGTGTTATGCTTGATATATCATGGAATTGCAATATAGCAGAGACTTTGAAGGAAGCCAAGGAGAAAACAGTGATATGAAGTTTAACTTCTGGATGTTCGATATCCTGCTTGGTGCCTAGCCAATGCTTCTCCAATCTTTCAATCAACAATCTTCCAATGCTGAAGGACTTTTGAGAACATACTGCGATGACCAATGTGTAATAGTTCCTCTTTATAAATTTATGTTTATGAAATGTTATAAAAATTTATATTTATGAAATGTTATCAAAATTTATGTTTGTTTATATTTATCATTTTCTAATATTGTTGATTAGATATATCGAATTTGTGATTAAATATACCGAGAGTTGTTTTAAATTTAATATAAAAATTGTATAAATTGATAGTGTATGAAAACATAGATTTCTAACTATGTATTAATGACTAATGATGTCAATTAAAAATATGATTTTTCAATTGAATTTTTAAATTAATTTTTGAATAAATTCATTAAGACTTATTATAATTTTTGTATTTAAAATTGTTAAAATACTTATTATTATTATTAGTATTGTTGTTGTTGTTCTTATTATTATTATTAATATTATTATTATTATATGTTCTATATTTTTATTAGAGTTATAAACTTAATTTTTGTAGAATTTAATATCCAAATTCTAAATTCATATAAGAATATTCAACGAAATACTAAGATATATAATATTCATACTTTTATAATTTTTTTAAGTCATGCCCTCATAAGTCATTTTACACATATACAGCTAATACTAAATAGCTAATTTTACCAAATATCAAATGACAAACAGCTAATACAATCAGTTGGTCAAATCAGCTGATATAATCAGCTATTAGCTAACAGCTAATACAATCAGCTAACAGCTAATGCAATCAGTTGATTGTCAAACAAGGCCAAACTATTTACACCTCTTCTTACCAAATAAAAATTTCAGCTATTTGAAAAAGTCAAACAACTAAAAAACTTGGGATAAATAAGCTATTTATACCTTTTCTTACCAAACAAAAATTTCAGCTGTTTAAAAATGTCAAACAACTAAAAAACTTGAATGAGCAAAAAAATAGCTGATTTCTTAGTTACCAAACGTAGGATTGACTAATTTGCTTTTGGTAAGTGATGACGTTCGTGCAATTATTGTCGGTGACTGGGACCCCCAGGCGGCAATGTCACAGTCATTTGGTCACGGCTGCTAAATCTTACTGTAGCTATTAGCTATTGAAGTCTAAAAATTCTACTTTTCATCGCTCCTTATGGGTGAACCCGTGAGACTAAGTTAACCCAAATATAGTTACACATTTCTACCTCTTCTCCTATACTTTTACAAGCATGGCACCAATGGCCTTTTCCCATCAATTATTGATAGTCTTCTGAACAGCTAAATGCAGTTCTAGTACATATCACAATAACTTGAAACTTTTTTGGAGTGATGGCGACGATATAAAAATCTGTTAGTTGAACATTGAGCTTTATATATTCTTTGTTAAATTTTGATGATGAAAGTCCAAATGGGGTCGAGTCGAGATATTTTATTCTAAAATATCTCATTTCTAATGGCACCGCTTCTTCCATAAAACATTAAAAATTGACTCCCTTTAAGCCACCGAAGTTGAGTTGAAAATGTCAAACTGCTGCCCTGGCCTGGCATGGATTGGAACCGCCGACTAAGAAGATATTCATCGCATATACTACTTTTATTGTAACCAAAGAATTTTCTCTCATCATTTATCCATGGCACCTTGTCTCAGGTCAGTTCACTTCTTACTAGTTGTTTTTGTGTCTTGGAAACACCCGGTCTTATCTCAGGAGCCAAACCAATTTACCTACCATGGCTTTACTGGAGCCAATCTGAGTCTCAACGGGATTGCAAGAGTCCATCCTGATGGTCTGTTAGAGCTCACAAACAAATCAAAACAAGAAGTTGGTCATGCTTTTTTCCCTTTTCCTTTCAAGTTCAATACATCTGCATTAAACACTACTTTGTCCCGGTCATTTTCCACGTACTTTGTCTTTGCCATCGTTCCAGAATCCCCTACTCTCGGTGGGCATGGCATTGCCTTCACCATCTCACCATCTACAAACTTCACAGGAGCTACTGCAACTCAATATCTTGGTCTCTTCAACTCTACTTCACTTGGATTATCTTCAAATCACGTGTTTGCCGTTGAACTAGACACTGTACAGAATCCTGAGTTTAGAGACATCAATAACAACCATGCTGGAGTAGATGTCAACAGCTTGGCATCCATTCAATCTGCTCCAGCTGCTTACTTCTCAGAAATTAGTGGGAAATTTGAGGAATTGCAACTCAAAAGTGGGAAACCAATTCAGGTGTGGATAGAGTACCACGAAGCGGATAAACTTCTCAATGTTACATTAGCTCCTATAAGAAGCCAGAAACCAGAGAGGGCTCTCTTGTCCACAATTATCGATCTTTCTGCAATCCTTATAGAATCCATGTATGTTGGTTTCTCTTCCTCCACTGGTTCAGTATCAAGTTACCACTACGTTCTTGGGTGGAGCTTCAATAAAAGTGGAGAAGCTCAAAGTCTTGATGCTTCAAGGCTCCCTACAATTCCAGCTGACAAAAATTCTGGGAACAAAATAGGCTTTAAAATTGTTTTACCATTGACAACAGCAATGGTAATAGTAGTAGCAATCTCTGCATCTGTTTATATTACAAAGAAGAAATACGAGGAAATACGTGAAGATTGGGAACAGCAATATGGTCCTCAAAGATTTTCCTACAGAGATCTTTACAAAGCAACTAAAGGGTTTAAAGACAAAGAACTCCTTGGATCCGGAGGCTTTGGAAAAGTTTACAGAGGGGTACTTCCTGCTTCTAACTTGCTGGTTGCCGTGAAGAAAGTGTCGCACGACTCACATCAAGGGATGAAAGAATTCATAGCAGAGATTGCAAGCATGGGAAGGCTAAGGCACAGAAACTTGGTGCAGCTATTGGGCTACTGTCGACGAAAGGGAGAGCTGTTCTTGGTTTACGATTACATGCCAAATGGAAGCCTTGACAAGTTCTTATTTACCAATGAAAAACCAAGACTCGATTGGGTTCAACGATACCAAATCCTCAGAGGTGTTGCCTCTGCTCTGCTCTACCTTCACGAAGAGTGGGAACAAGTTGTTGTGCACAGAGATGTGAAATCCAGCAACGTTCTTTTGGATTCAGATTTGAATGGTCGGCTCGGAGACTTCGGGTTGGCAAGATTCTATGATCACGGAGCAATCCTTCAATCAACTCGCGTAGTTGGAACCTTGGGATATCTAGCACCAGAATTAACGACCACGGGAAGATCTAGCACAAACAGTGATGTTTTTGCATTTGGGATTTTTATGCTTGAAATGGCTTGTGGAAGAAAACCTGTGGAACCCCAAAAGCCACCTGAGGAGGTCTTATTGCTTGATTGGGTTCTCGAGTGTTGGCACAGAGGAGACATTGTTGGTACTAGAGATCCAAGATTGGAAAGCAACTATGAGATTGAAGAAGTGGAGTTGGTGTTGAAACTAGGGCTTCTCTGTGCACATCGCGTGCCGACAAGTAGGCCTAGCATGAGACAAGTGGTGCAATACTTGGATAAAAATGCGACCTTGCCTGAGATGCCAGTGGACGGTGCTGGTATTGGTTTGCACCCGGGAGATCATACATTTGCATCCCGTGTCTCTGGAGACTACATTTCTTCGTATACCTTCTCTGACACTGATTTGATCCTTAGCCATGGTAGGTGAATCCAAGTGAACCTAATGTCTTATCAACATTTGATTTGATATACCAGGATTAGTATTTTTATTTTTAAAGTAAGATGCTTCGACAACAAATGTTTGGTGGTAAACATGGTGAGAGGGGAATTTTCCATCTCTTGAGTTGGAGTCTGAGTTTGTAAGACCACCTCTGACAAGAGATTTTGATGTATTGGCTTATAAAATAACTTATTTAAAGAAATTTATAGAGATTTTGAAAAATTATCCATTGCATTTCTAAGAAATAGTAATTATAAAATTTTCATTAATAAAAATCAAGAAAATAATTATAACTTAGTTTGACATTATTTTTATTAAATAATTTATTTAGAATATGTAATTGATATATTATTATTATTATTATTATTTTGAGGGAGTAATTGATATATTATTAAAAAATGTATCTAATATACATTCAAAATACAGTAATTAGCATGAAAATCTTATTTATCATTCGGTGACTTGGGCTACTGTAAAAGTAATCATTCCTTTGTTTACTTACTCTTTTTTAAGGTTAGAAAATAGTCACTGACAAGATTACATCTCAAAGGTATTATTACCTCTCAGCCAAAATTATTAATAGAAGCTAATCAAAACATGTTTGAATAAAATGCACAAAGGGAAACTTTTTACTAATGTTGACGATCAACATGAATTTCTAGCGTGCAATCATTAAGCACTGATATAACGAGTCTCATCTAATCAAGTCCTTCTAAAGCTTGGTTCTCAGATGTCACATTGACCTTAAAGAATTTCATGTCACGTCCTACAAATAATTTTTGTCCAAGGGCGTGAATAAAATGCTTAATATTTCCTAATAGGTATGGAGTCCACATCTCTGATATTTTGTTTTGATATTCGTTAGACATTTTGATGTATGTTAACTCATATGAGCTTTGTTTTTTCCTTTGAAAAGAAAATTAAATTTTTATGAATAAAAACAGTTCATTAAAGCTAATAGCCAGGAGGAAAAAGTTCATAAGAGTTTCGACTAGCTCCTTCTACAAAGATTAAGCTTTGGGCAAAACGAATCAAGAAATCTAATACCAACACAGTGTAGTATTGACAGGCCCCTCTTCTAAAACGACTAGGCAGGCTGTCTGGCATCCCATGATGACCCTCTAGTTGATATCTGATCTAATTGAAAAGTTCCCATTGAGCTAAGCTTATTGTCCTTTTTAGTCAAAAAGCTTTAACTCAACATTCATAAATAAAAATAGTTGAGTTTTTTTTTTCTAAATTATTATTAAAAATTATGACAATACAACGATTATATTTTGACATCCTCAAAATTTTCAAAATTCATGTAAAAGTTCAAAACACTTCTATAATCACATCAATTTCTCAACTACAAAATTCATAATTCAAATTCACTCACAAGCAATTTCAAGCAATTACATTAAATGATTTTTAAAAAGCTAAATCAAGTTCAAGCATTTAATTTAAAAATATTCCTATACATACGCTCTTTACACAAATGCCTATCAGTTTACTAGCTAAAAAATCATTTCCTTTTTATCAACCAATAACATAATTTCAATGTAACTTCGAATTATTTAAAATTCAACTTTCAAACTTCAATTCATATATTGCTAAAATATGAACTTATACTAGCAATATTCACTTGTAATGTATCATTCACATAAAATTCATAATTATATAATTTAAAATCACATGTCATCAATTCTTTTGCAAATAATTTAATCATATAACATAATTAAAATACACTCCCTGTTTTGCAAATTTATCAGCAAGCACACTCACGCGTTATGTGCCTCTTCTTTACCTGTACAAACCACATTTCTCTTAAGCATTTATTTCCAAATTTGGAAATGAGATATTAAAACTCTATATTCAGTTTAACCAAATTCGAGATTAATATTTAATCGTATAATACATACACTAATCGCATTTCTGTTTACTTCTACTTTACTTGTATAATCTAACTGATTGTTCTCCTTTTCAAAATCTAGCTTGGAAAGTTAATTAAATACCATCTTTTACCCATTCGAACTTATCAATTCTTCGAAATACCATCTCATCCAATTAATTCACCATAATCATAATTAAACTTTGACAACTCACACCAAGAACTACATTTCTTCTTAAGGTCAAATTGTCCTCACCATATATACTTATATTGTCATTTCATTTTCTTTCCAATTTTTCAACATTAGTAACCTAATATCCAAGCAATCATCATCCAAACACATCATAAACCACTTCAACCTCATTACTTTCCACACACACCCCATATATTAAGTTTTTTTCCCAAAGAATAACATAACTCTTCAATTAACAATTCTAATTCCACAAATACACTTAATGACCATCCTTAATCATATTCACATGGATATTACATCATAACCCTACTTTTATACCAAAAATTTGCTTAACATTTAACTTAATATATTTCACATTAAACTTTTCTAATTCAATTCCATTTGATTTCTAACGCTTAAAACCAATCCAAATTCACTTCCATGATATTCTAATACACACATTTAAGCCATAAAATTCATTAATGAATTTTTACATAATCATACACCCTTGGTCATAACCAAAAACAATTCCAAATCAATTCCTTTTAATTTCTTTACTTCATTAGCATCAAAATCATGCTATGAACATCGTAAAACATCAAAATAGTATTTTTGGATCAAATCACACTAAAAAGACCTAGCCATGGCCAATTCTTCCAATCTTGATTTCTTGATTTCAATCCTTAAATGCTTCTAAGCTTATTATCTACTTCATGGAAAGTCAAAAATCACCATTGATCTTAAACATAATAAAAATTATAAATTTAAGCTATGAAAACTTACCTGATGAATACTTAGGCTTGATCAAGATTTCTTCAAATCATGCTCCAAATCCATCAGAAATGACATATTCCTTCTTCCGCTCTCTTCTTGGCCAAACCCACCTTTTCTTCTTTCTTTTCGTTTTTGGTCTCTAACGATGCTCTCCCCAAATGAAGCAACTTTGTCATAATTTTTGCTTTTTATACTCGCCCATTAATGATACACATGCCATCTCCTCATTGACCATCTATAATGACTTATTAACCCACTAACACTATTTAAAAAGACCAAATTGCCCTTTAATGAATTTAATCCACCAACTAACCGGATTAAGTTTCAAAAATAATCCATAACCGTTTTATTATCAAATTGACCATCAAATACTTTAATTGGGCTTAATACTTATTGATTGGATGCTTTAAAAAAATTTGAATTGGTTTAAAATAATCAATACTCATTATTTTCTAAAAAGGACATTTTAGTCCTAAACTTTCAAAACTCTCGAAATCCATCCAATCGGACTCATTTTCAATCCATTTTAGTATCATTAAACTCTAATACTTATCTCGAATATTTTTCAATATTTGAGGGTTAGGTCCCCCAAAAATCACTATTTATTCAGATTCATTATCCATCCGAAAATACTATTTATAGAAATAAAAATTTATATTCAATGAAAGGGAGGGTTTATGGTTTTACAATCACCTATCCTTTACAAATTTCGTCCTTGAAATTTGACTAAGCATAAATGTTTAAAGCAGGTGGGGATATAATGTATATATATGTTGCTCAAGCTCCCATGTAGCTTCCTTTACTACGTGATTCCTCCACAGTACCTTAACCAAATGAATGAACTTATTAGGCAAAAGTTGTTTTTTTGCGATCAAGCATCTGTACTGGTTCCTCATCGAAAGTCAAATCTTTCTTTAGGTCTACTAATTGTTTTGTGATTACATGCGAAGAGTCTGAGATACGTAGAAGATGTTCTGAATCCTCGCAAGCTTATCTGGTAGCTTCAATCGATACGTTATTGACCCAATTCTTTCTATTATCTAATACGGTCTTATGTAACGTGGATTTAGCTTACCACATTTCCCAAATCTACACCTTTCTACTCTATCTCCAATTTCAAGTTTAAGATCCTTACATTGATTATCTGCATATCTTTTCTACCTATCCTAGGCTATGTTTAATCTGTCCTTAATAACATGAATTTGTCGCTGATGCAAAAATAGTGAAGTTCAATCTTTGGGTTGCCCATGCCTATTGGGCTTGGGCTCAAGTCAAGTGCCTCAAGTCTAATCACAATAGAGACGACCACTAAATTTGGCTTAAACATCAATCCAAAATCTTCAGTAACCATTATTTCCTAGGGATTTTTTTGTTCCTTCTATAAGGAAAGTGGCATGGTTGAACTTGTTTAGTAATAAGCTAATGTACCAAAAATCTCTTTAGTCTCTGGGATAGCAATTGAGAAGAACTTAAATAACAAAGACAAGATTAAATTATTCTCTCTCTATTTTCATTTTCTTTGACTTCTCTCTAAATATTACCTCAATGCCCCTAAAACTTTAATTTTTTGAAATCAATCTTCTCGTGGCTAATGTGTTTCCCCTTTATTGTGAGCACACAACTTCCTAGTTTCTAAGGTTCCTACCTCAATGGAAGGCCTCTCTAGGGCCTTGCATTCCATGAATAAGAAGGGTGCTTCTTCTGCCTCACCTTGTACACCTCTAGAGGACTTCCCCACACTCATTAGAGACAATTTAATTACAAAATCTAGAGAAAAGCTCATTTCAATGAGAGCTAAGGAAAATACCAAAATTGATAACCATATAATGCTAAACTACCTTCAAGTGCATGAAAGAACAAACTCAACATTCAACATAACAAAAGACTGCTCAAGCATTACTTGAATGTGATAAAGGATGGAGTGCTCTCTCCACTAATAGAGCTTATCAAGGCAGGTGCTAATGCCTAGTCCTCAACCTTGGTAGGCTTCTTTTAATATAAAATACCTACTTTCCCTATTGTGTATGTCTGGGCTATAGCAAGATGGGGTAGAAAAGGACTGGAAAAAAATCACGTTGATGGAAGATGGAACCTTCCTCTCTAAATTTACCTCAAAAAATTGTTTGAATGACATAATTGAACAAGGGTCATGACACATAGGTGGTCAACTTATGTTTATTTAGAAATTGGAGCCTAGCACAAAGTTGGATAGAGATAAAATTGATACTTTTCCTATTTAGGTGAATTTCCATAATTTTTCCTTTATAATTTTGGACTATTAAGGATTTAAAGCTTTCTAATATATGCTTAATTGTTGATACATATAATCTATAACACTTAGTGATTAATACTTTAAAATGCTTAAGATATCCACTTTAGTTCATATTTGGTTTTAGGTACAATTTGGAAGCATAATAGCTAAAGTTAGTTGAAAGCACACTCTTTGAGCCATCTTCTTGAGATTCAAACTTAAGTGTCTTCATGGAACAAGAACGAGAAGGATTAGAGTAAGAGGAGGCAATAAAATGCCAGTAGGCATCACATGTCATGGTCGTGAGTCAAGTTGTCATGCCCATGACTCAACATGCATGGGTGTGAATCAACATGAATGAGCAGGACCACCATCCTCATGCCTATGACACAAATACTACGGTCGTGAGCTTTAATGAGGCCATTCACGGTTGTGAGCCATCACACCTGTGACTTTTATGATCTAGCACCTTGAAAACCTAGTTTTTTAGTATAAATGTCAATGTTATGATGACAGAAGCAAGCAAATATTAGTTTGGGGTCTCAAGAAAGATAGAAAACTTGCTATTTTGGACCCATGGAGGCACAGAGGGCTAAACTTCCTAACACCGGTTTAGGGGTGAAATCAACATCGAGAGTCACAGTTAAACACACTTTTTTATTGTTTAATGTTGAATATTTATGGACTGTTATTGTTTTTCTTCGTTTACTGAGTTAGGTATGATGTAAAGATGATCTTAATGAGTTCACTGGATTACAAACCCATTCCTAGAATCTTCAATATAATTTGTAATTATTATGTTTGAGATTCGTTTGTAGCTACTAATAACTTTGAATCATTAGGAACAACATATCATAGTTTAGATAACGTGAGCTTATACAATTATTGCCTAAGTTGATCTATTTTCTAGTTTGTAATGTGGCTGCCCTATAATATCCCATTACCCATGTTAAGGCTAGAATAGTGTATATGAGAAATTACTGAGAAATAAGAAAGTGCATTTCATGCTTATACAAAAATTGACATACACATATACGTGCATAACGAGTTTGCACATTAAAATGACTGTACATGCATTTATTGACATTTTTAGGTATAATTGGTTTATAAATGTGAATTGTAGATTTTATTGGTCTTGAAAATTAAATTGGAGTGCATTAAATTGATTTAGTAATTTTGGTGACATTTAGGATATTTTGAAAATTTGAGGTATTTTGGACTAGGAAAAACGCAGAAATAAGAGGCCAATTATTGTGTGACATGTGGAAGCCTCAATTGGGTGACAAATGGCTTATATGAATTAATGACATGTGGCTGTGAATTATTGAATACACATAGTCACATTTTTAGTAAGGAAATTTCTATAGCTCTTGTTCTTTACTGAAAACATAAAACTCTTTCTTTGTTCATTGTTCATCCATCACCAAAACAACTTATTGCTTAGGTTTGTGCAGTTGGCTATTGATTCTTACATCAAAGTAAGCATTTCAGTTCATAGAGTGTTGGTTTCTATTTATTCATGTTTTTCTCTATCCTCTGAAACTTCTTTGCCTACTCTCACCGCTAGAAATTTAGCTGAACCAAGTAAGGTAAGCTTTAAGCTTTATGATATCGTGAATGACTTTTGATGATGTTTGAGTGTTTGGAAATGGGTTCATACATAAGTGGGGTAGGAAGAAGCAATTTCAGTGATAATTAGTAGGTTAGAAAATCTACTGAAAGTGTAATAAAGATGCAAAAAAAGAAGAATGTATAGAAAATGCAGAAAAATGATGAAATGCATGAATAGTGATCTGTTTTGATGTTTGGGTTTTAATCTGGGATTTTGGATATGTTTGTGAATGATTGGTGAAATAGAAGTATAAAAGATGATTTATGCATAAGATGTGTTAGTTATAAAAGGTAGGAGTTTGAAATCTAGAAAAAAAATGAAAGAAGAAGAAAAATTTGCAGTTTAGGAATCTAGAGAAGAAAATAGACAGTGAACGATTATGCACAAGCACGATCGTGACACTGGTAAGGCATTTCTTAGTGCACGATCATGCACTAGCATGATCGTGAAATTGTGCTATCAACTGGAAAAGCATGATCATGCATGAGCATGATCACGATCGTTACACCGAGAGGGCAGAGAAAAATGACAAATGTGAGCATCCCTCATTCTTTTGGCTATAAATTATTTTTCTGACCTCCAAATGACCTGAAATTTGAACCAAAAACTCCTCACATATTGTCCTTCCCCTCCACCAAAATTTATGGGCATCTAAATTCATTTAGAGATGATTGATTGATAAACTTAGGATGAAAATGATGAAGTACTGGAATATGATAAATAGAGTGGTTTCATTAAACATGCTTTGGTATTTTGGTCATATCTTTATCTATGGATCTGAAAATTGAATTATTTTTAATTTAAATTAAACTAGAGACATATGGTTACAAATATTTAGAAGGAATCGAGTTTTAGTTCTATCTCTAAAAATTTCAAACTCTAACTTGAAGTTGGGTATAGAGCACTATTATAGTTTAAGAATAGTACAAAGTGTTTTGAGTATAACTTTCAGTATACTAAATCAAATTGTATGATCTTGGTGTCATTAGAAACTTAAGAAATAGGATCAAGAAGGAAGTGTAGCCAAATTACTCCATTTTTCTTGTCAGAATGATCATGTAAAGTGGACCCGAAAGTCTGTTTTAGAAAAATATGGAATGATCAATTAGGTGATGAAATTAGTTTCAAATTGTTTTATGGGGTGTAAGCCGTAAGTACAAATTATACTTCTGTGATTTTTGATATATGAATGATATTGTGACAAGGATAATGATAAGATATCCGAGATTGCCATTGAACATGCATTGTACATATTTCATATACGTAGATATGCATAAATGAATATTTATACAATTATACAAAATTATGATATATGTAAATGTGTTTTGCATGCATTTAGAGCGTCGTCATCCAGACATTACTGGGACTTCAAGGCAATAGCTTTTTAGAGCGATTTGTGAGTAACCTAGGTAGTCTCATTTAATTATTTGATTGTCTAATTTATGTTCTGAATTGTTTATGATTGTGAATTGGATTGTATTGATTCCGGACACTGAAGGTTTAATGAAAAATGTGATTAGGACTGTGATATTTGAAGCTCTCCTTGAATGTGAATTTGGACTGACTATGTGTTTACTTAACATGATTGTCGAATATTGGACCAAGGTCTGATGATAATTATGATTTAAATTGTGAATGATTGATTAAATATGAGTGATGCATTCTATTACATGAATGCATAATCAAATAATGAAAGGTGACATGACTAGCCACCGAAAAAGAGCTTTAAGCTTAGATTGTGATTAAGAGCCAAAGGCTCATTCTGTTTAATGAGCCCTACATCTCCAATGGATAAGGGACAACATTGATGAGTCTGGTATCCAAGATAGTCTTAATGAGCTCGATATCTACAATGGATACGAGACAATTTAGGCACTTAGTCACAACAACGTAAAAAGTAAAAGTGAGTCTCACAAGCATTTGCATATACACTTTATACATATTTTTGACTAACGGAAATATAATTTGGTCATGTATTTGAATAAAATGGGATATTTGATGCTATACGCTAAATGAAAAGATGTGAATTATGTGTTTACATGTCTTCATATGTGATATGAATTGATTAAACCATTGAGGATGGTTACATCATTAAGTTCGCAAAACTCATCAAAATTGCATCATTGATGTTTCAGGAATAAGAGAGGACATTAGCGACAGAGAGACTCTACAAAAAGAATAATTCTTATACTTTTTAATAGAAGAAATGGATCAAAGGTCGATCAGCTAGGGTTGAAGGATTTAGTTAGAAATTTTGTAAAAACTCCTCATGTATGTAGCATGTTATACACTTAGTTTTGACATTGTATATATTTGGAAAATATTGTAAAGCTATAATGTGTATTTAGTTTTTATGGAATGAAATGAGGAATTCGGTTTTAAAATATGGTGAAATTTATGTATTTATTGATGATGCTATGATTAAGGGATTGTAGTTATTGCTCTAACATGCCATTATTATAGGTTATATGTTGGAATATCCTTAGGATCTTCTGGTATGTACCCTATGACAGTGGGATGTTACAAGCCTAATTAAATCTAAAGAGCTTGTCTAGGTTACTTAATAGTTAGGTCTAGTTAAAGATCTTGTTTTAATTAAACAAGACCTAAAAGAAAACTAGGATTAGAAGCATTTGTTGTTAATCTATGATCAATAGTTCTAGGAAAGGTGTGAAAGCAATATAACAATGAAATATGTTTAATTATGTGTAAGCCGAGATTGATCTAAGAACAGTATTTTACACATATTCATCACTTTAATCACTTTTGACTGTTTTCTATAATTTTCTCTCATGTTTAGGTTTATTTTGTTTTCTAAATCGCATCAACCTAAAACCCCCTTTTACTTCCTTAACATCAATTTTTTCATTGCAAAAATTAAGTGAACAGTTCATGTGGATATGATCTTATCTCACCACAGTTATAAACTTTTAGTGTACAAAGTTAGGTAAATTTTGCAGTGCATTTGACATGCGTTGCCACTTTCTTACAAGCCCCTTAAGAAAACCAATTTGTATGGATTAAAAAACTGCCAACATGGAAATAATATGTTTTGAAAAATTCTTTGTTGACATGAAGAGGAACTCAATTTTACCTGACAACTTATAAGTTATGAAACTAGGAGAAGATAATGAACTAGAAAAGAGAGATGTTACTATCAACTTTCCTTGAAAACCCAACAATTCTAATAAGAAATGAAAAGCAACAAAGAGAGTATTCAAAATAGATTGGCATGATGAACTAATGGGGATAGAACACACTATCATAAATTAAGAGGTTGACATAGATAAATTGGCAGAGTCATAATCAAAAAAAGGAAAAGCAACTGAAAATGAAGAGCTCGTGGAACCACAAAATTTAGAAAACTTATCAACACACATATAGAGGAAGAAGCACACATAATGAAACTTGGTGAGCTTGATGAAATAAAAGACCAAGGTTGTAACTCTAAAAGAAGATTTGCTAGAAGAAAGGGTAAGATCAAAACCAAAGTGGATCATCTCCTATATGACATTTCGGATCTGGAACACTAAAGGGCTTCATGTCAATGGTAAAGGGGGTTGTACTAGAAAAGAAGGCTTGTATAGTTGGACTTCTAGAAATCAAAATAAAATCACCTCAATCACATAATGGCCTCAAGCTTTTGGGTACATAATGGAAAATCTTATCAAATCACTAATCACATTACAATGGGAGAATAATTTATCTTTACAACTTATACATAATTAAGGTTTAAGTAGTAGGATAAAGTGACCAATACATCCACTTGAAATTCCAAATAGGGGGTATGATCTCTAAATTTGATTTGACAATAATATACGCTTATAATTTTTCTTTTCATAGGGATAAAATATTTCACAAGTGTACAGGTCATTCACGTAGTACCTAAGGTGTAGATCCCACGAGGAGGGTTAATCTAATCCTAGAATCTGAGGTCAGAAACAATTAAATAGAAATTTAAAAGACAATGAATTTAAACATGAGAACTAAATGAATCAAACAACCAAATGAAATAACAAAACAATAATTGTCAATTAACACTTAACGAAAACAATCAACGAACAATGATTAACATTTCATATTAAAATGAAGAACAAATAATAAAAATTGATTGATTTTTTGAACGATGATAGCATACCCTGGAATTCAACCTAGTAAGTTAACCAAAAGAGAGAAAGGGAAAATTATCTATCTTTAATGCTAAGCTCAGCAATTACGATTAATCAAATTAATAATTCTAGATTGTCCTAGGGTCAATTACTCTCTCTCGAGTTATAATTGAACCCTATAGCATAAACCCTAATCAAATTATAAGAAGTTGTAATCTCTCAATTAATAACCTATCCAAAACCTAATCAGTTCTTAAGTTCTCTAATAAACAATTAGAAACCTATACATGATCTCTCTACGCAAGTTTTTCCAACCTGATTTAATTCTAAATCTATTAAATTATCTAACTCTCGTTAGCTTAATTTAATCATTTTTTTCATTCACCCTCTCAGTTTATTATCGAGATATGAAGTGCAGAATTAAACCACAGTTAATTCAATAAATACATAAAACAATCAAATTTCATTAAATAAAAAACAATAATCCAAAGGTAAGTATAGAACTTCAATCAACAATTCAATTTTATTATCAAACTATGTATCCTAATTCTATAGTCAAATAAAACTGAAATACATAGGAAATAGAACTCGATTGGAAGATGGGAGGTTGTGACTTCGGAAGCTTCTTATTTCGGTAAACACATCAATTTTGCATCATCTTCCTCTTCCGTCTTCTCTTTCTTAATCTCTTAAAAGTTCTCTCCTATGAGGTTTCATTGTGCTGGCTACTCAAAGCTCTCCTCATATTTTTTTTTCTTATTCTTTTTATACTTGATGTGTTATGTTTGTGGTAGCCCGATAGTTTTTGAAGGTTCAAAAAGGTCCAAAAACCCTCAAAATTTGACTTTTCTGTGTGTCTGGGTGTCTGTTTGATGCAAGCCATGATCGTGGGCTACATGTAAGCTCTTTGTCACAATCGTGGAAGGAAGGCCATGATTGTGGGCCAAGTCTAATGCTTCTGTCATAATCACGACAATTTGGCCACAATCGTGGCTGATGAGCCATAATCGTGGCTTATTATTCTGAAACACTAACAAACGCATCAAGGCACCTCAAAAAAATAATAATTAAGCTCAAATGCTTATACTCACCCGTAAAAGCACTTGAACACAAATAATTCACAAAGTAACACAATTCTATTAAAAACACATACTAACAGGCTACTTGGAAGAGGGTGAATTGAATTCAATTACAAGATTGAATCTAATTCACCTATTTGGGACCAAAAAAAGGGCATGAATTGAATTCTCCTGTGGGTTTAAAATCTACTCTGTTTACAAATTCAATTCACAGTATAATTCAAGTGAATTGAACCCCAAAAGTTACTCTCTTCTTTTTTAACTCACAAACCCAATAATACCCACTATTCCAACATAATAACCCTACACCAGACGAGCCACTCTTCTCCCAATAGCAACGTATGCATCACCAGTTAATGCAACAACAATGCACGCATCACCAACAATGTCCATGCAACACACGCAACAACACCTCTGCATCTTTTTCCTATCTCTGAATTTTACTCTTATCTATTTGAGGTATTATTCTTCTGTCTTCTAACTCTTTTCTGTTTGTGTTCATGGATAACTCTGGTCTCTATAATTGCTTTGCATATTGTAAGTACTGCTGTCGCTTGAGCTGATCTAAGATTTTGCTTTGTTCTTCTCATATTTTTTCTAGTAATTTCTTGTTTTGCATACTTGTTTCATAGATGCAGATGTAATTGTTGTTGCGTATTGTAAGTCTTGATTCTTTGTTGGGCCTCGATTTGCATTAAGCTTGTTTTAATTATTTTGAGGTTTAGATTGATAATTCCTTTTAGTTAGAATAATTTGGGATTTTAGTGCTTGATTAATAGAAATAAATTGAAGGGAATTAGTTAAAATTAGAATTTTGATAAATTATTAGAGTTTAAAGGAATAAGTTGGTGTAAGGGCATTTTAGGAAGATCATAAATGTTTTTAAGGCTTAAGGCTTATGAGATGGGCTTTTAGTCCTTTTAATTGTTATTAAATGAGGAAGAAGGGAATTAAATGAGGATGTAGCCGTATAACATGAAGGAAGAAACGAAAATTGCAAGGAAAGATTAGTAACTTATTAAAACTACGTAGTTTTAGTGTAGGGTTTATAAGTTAGAACTAATTCCCTAAGGCTTTTAATAAGGAAGCTTACGACACTCACCAAAGAAGCCAAAGAAAGGAGATTTTCGAAACTTAGAGGAGAAATAGAAGGGTGACTTTCGGTTGAATAAGGAGAAGAAGAAGAAGAAGAAGAGAAGTAAGAGCTTAGGTTTCTATGCTTTAGAAAGGAGGGTTTAAGTGTTTTTCTTTAAGAAGAAAGTGGAAAGGAAGAGTTTAATCCTTCATTGGAGGCAAAAGAAGGAATTCGTGGGTTTCATTAAGGTAAGGGAATTTTGAATTTTCTTGGAGATTCTTGATTGGGTTTTGATGCTAATAGCTTAGGATAGGTATGGGTAAGGTTAGATAGGAATAACTTCATGTTTTCCTTTCCTTAGAAATGTCCAATTTTGATATCCTATGTTAAATTGGGATTATTGTGTTA
>JANVCQ010000230.1:17254876-17266375 GCA_025531925.1 Erythroxylum plowmanianum
TATGCTTTAGAAAGGAAGGTTTAAGTGTTTTTCTTCAAGAAGAAAGTGGAAAGGAAGGGTTAATCCTCCATTAGAAGCAAAAAGGAATTTTCGTGGGTTTCAATCTCTAAGGTAAGAAAATGTGAAATTTATGGAATTTTAGATGGGTTTTGATGCTAATAGCTTAGTTAAGGTATGGGTAAGGTTAGATGGGATTGAATTTATGTTTTTCTTTCCTTAGAAATTCCAATTTTGCTATCTCTTATGCTTATAGGATATCTATGCTTAATGAAGGTGAAGTGAGGTAATTGGAGTTAACGGACGAGCCAATTGACCGACCTCCAAGCTAACGGAATTAAGGTGGGTGATTTCTTAATAGTTGAAATAATAGGCCTATTAAAGTTTTTTATAACAAATACAAATTAATGCTTTCCAATGACTTAGAATTTTTGTATCAATTATTCTTTGTGATGTGATGTTCTGTGATTGTGAATTTATGTTGAAATCATGTATAGCCTATTTTGTTAAATGAAAAAAACGAGAATTTGGAATTTCGGAAAAGATTGCCATTTTGGCAAATTATGTGAAAATGAATTTTGTAAAGGCCAATTGAGGCTACTGGTTATAAATTGTGTAAATTATGTGCTTTCTTTGGGTTTGTGGTGGTCCCATAAGAGTCAGGTGCACCTGTCTACCCATAGGCTTCTCCCGCCTGCCCGCTAGTGGCATTGGAGTTCCTCACGGACTCCCATAAGTCACGGCTACACATGACCGCTTCGCGGGAATGTGTAGTACGTTCCGTTTAGGATCCACCCAAATCACTTTGTTTGTGATTTTGTAAAATGTTAGATTATTTTGTGATGTGTTAAATTTGTAAATTGTTTGAAGTGACAAATTCTGTGAAGAGATTTGAAAAGTGAAAATGCTTTTATTAATGTGACATTGTTTTGAAAATAAAAGAATGAATAATGGATTTGGCTTATTTTTTGTTTCGTTTATTAAGTTATTACCCACGGAGCCGTCGAGCTCACCCCTCATTTCCCCTCCACAGGTATTGAGCGAGAAACTGAGTCACTGCATCGGAATTGAGGCAACACTCCGATGCATTTTGCTTTTGAAGTTATGTTTTGAGAAAACAAAGCATTAGCTTGTTCTTTGTGCTTTCACTTTTACCTTTTGGATGTAATCGGGCTAGATGCCCTCTGAAGCTTTATATTGACTTGTTTCCATGTAAATATAAGGGTTTTGAAGTTTAAATGTATTTTGTATATATTTTTCTAAGAATGTATGGTTGTATGGTTAAACTTGACAAAAGAAAGAGTAAAGTTAGATTATTTTATGTTTTGGAAACAATTAGAATCCTAGGAGTGTGCTACTGCCTTTGAAGTATATTTGGTTTGAGTTGTGTTGTGGAAGTTTGGAAGATTGAGTTTTATGCAGGTAATGGAGAGAAAATTGAAGATTTTGGCTAGAGTACTTTTCGGGGAGGTGCTGTCCAATTCTCATTAAAATGGACAGAAATTTGATTTGTGTTTTAGACCTCCTTGGTGCTTGAATTGAATTAAGATGTCTCTTGAAGATTGTAGTACTTGTTGAGAGCTTTCAAATTATATATAATTTGTCACTTTTGGACTTAGGATGAAAAAGTTATAAGAGATGAAAGTTTTCAGTTATTGTTCATAAGAGTTTGGTTTGGCAAATTCTTTAGCAGGGTTTTTCACCCTCTTAGAGACTGATATGATTTTTGCTTCCTTCATAGAAAATGTAGATTATCTTTCTATATTTCCAATGATGTATAATTTGCAATTATTGGAGTTAGGAATGAAAAGTTATAAGGTTGAGAAGATGACAGTTACTGTTCATTTGGGTAAAGTTACTGTTCCATTGATTTTTATATAGGCAGTAACTTTGAGAGTGTTTTTACCCTTTTAAATGACTAAATTGATTTTTGCACTCTTCATGAAACTTGTAGATCATCTTTTTATCTTTCCAATCAGGTAAAGTATGCCATATTTGGACTTTTGTGTGAAAAGATATGAATTTTCAAATTTCTGTGATTTTGTGAAAAAATTGACATTTAGAGGCAGAAACTTTGAAACCATTTTTGACCCCCTTAAAGGCCAAACTAGTTTTTCCATCCTTCATAGAAGTTGTAGAACTTCCTTTTATCTTTTTATTGATACCAAATGTGCAAAATTTGAATTTCGGAGTGAAGTGCAATAAATTTTCAAAGTTGGAGAAGTTTTCATTCGTTATAAAAAAAAATGGAAATTTGCTGTGCTCGCACTCGACAGAGTGCGAGATATATATATGTAATTTTTTTTAAATTCTTGATTTTCTAATTTTTCATTTTTGATAAATTAAACCCCTTTCTCCTATTTTATTTGTCTTTCGTCCGTTTGACCTCCGACTTCTTCGATTTTCGAAGCGTTAGTGTTCTAAAAAATTTTTATACCCCTTTTCGGTAAAATTAGGGCTTTCAGGTTTTAGTCGAAATTTACGGTTAATATTAAAGAGAGTCAATTATGTGACGATATTGAAGATATTTTCATTTTTGGGCGATTTTGTGATCTATAGAGATCCGATTGAGGAGATTTCGGATTCTATTTGACCTAGAGACATGAAATTTCATTTTAGCTTAGGAATCGGATTCAAATATGGGCCCTAAGCAGATCAATTTTATTGGAGGATAATTAGGGTAAATTTATTAAGATTTGTTCGGATGAATTTAAATAAGTTCGATTTGAGGAAATTTTCGTGGTGAGGAATTCCTCCCTCGTGAGATGCGCGTCCAGATGTCACGCAGGACGTCGGGCCCGCGACTCATCGGGGAGGGGTTCCAACATTCTTCATGTGTATTGGATTTTCTGTATGACTTGTATTTAATTGCTAATTGCTTTTTAATGCGTTAACACTTGGAGTTAAACCATTGTTTTTGTACCTAAACAAGCTCTGTTTGGTGAAACTACACACTTGGAATTAGTCTGTACTTTCATGTTTGAAGTTTAATGTTTATTGTTGGACCTTGAAATGGTTCGATAGGTTAGAACTGTTTATGGGTTTTGTTGGGTATTGAGCTTGTAATGTAGAGACTTTCGATGGTGAAGATCATATCGACATTACTTCTTAAACTAAACAATAAACCAAACTTAAATATAAATTCCAGTTTGTTCTTTGTTCCAAGTTTTGTTTGTTTTCAAAATAATGGAGTGTGGATACAAAAGTCTCACGACATTACCATTTCTAAATTAAAAATAATGCTGATATAATTATATTCCTTATCCCTTTCTCTATGATTATTTATTGATATAAGCAAATGACCTGCTTCTTTTCGTTTTTTCTCAAGATATTCATGTGTATTCTTAAACCATATAATTTCCTATTAAAGCTTCCTCACAAACCATTGTACCAACGTACCTTAAAAGGTCAACTTCTTACTAATTAACATTAGAGGAAAAGCAATTCCAAGCCCACTTGCATTAAAGTTGCATTAAAGTCGCAATTAGCACATATGTTTCTCCTCATCCCTAGTTCTTCACAATTTCCTCCTAAACCTTGAGTTAATAATCACGGCATATTATAAGGCAGCCTATGTATTATTGTTTAGAGTTTCTTTTCAGGGCATAGAATTTTCAAAGGGATCAATTGTATCTTTTTCATTCTTATCCCTTAACATTTTCATTGCTGAAGATAGAGATTACCATATATTTATTAATCACCCTAGTTTTGCTTTTAAAATTGGTATAAGAAAAAGCTTTGATTTTATCTTAATCAAATTTCTCCAACTCATAGTCCAAACCAGTATACGCATTATCCAAAAACTTTTTCAGTACTTATAGAAGTGATCTATCTTTCTAGATGATTATTATAATGAATAACATTCTCTTATGTATTTATGCAATTCTTGGTTTCATTGAAAATTTGAAGTTGTTCTGTTCCCTTTCTTTCTTTTTGAAGATGTGAACGTGTCATAGGAGTAGGAATTGATATGTCAATATTTTTTCAACTTATGTTGTGACAATAAATAAAATTTAAATGCAGGCGATATGAGAGGATTTGAAAGGAATGCTCTACTTGCTATGGTAGCTTATTCGGGTTATTTGGTTTGCTTCAGACATATATATCAATATATGTGTCGAGCTAATAAACAACTAGTGCATCCAAATAGAGGTCATAGAGAAATTGTACGTCATGAATTACTAACTGTAATAGAGACACATTATAATGCATATAGCATTTTACGCATGAGTTATGATGCATTTATTCACTTATGTTCAATTTTTCTTAGGAGGGAACTGTTAAAAGATAATCAATATAGTTTGGTTGAGGAACAAGTTGGAACATTTTTACATATTTTAAGTGGTAGAGCTAGCACTAGTTCACAAAGTTTCTTTTTCCGATGATTTACTGAAACAATTAGTCGTCACTTCCACCAAGTACTTAGAGCAATAGTTACCCTCGAGGATCAATTTTAGGTTCAAACAAATGGTTTGGTTGTCCCTCCTAAAATAATCAATAGAAGAGGAAGATTTTATCCATATTTTCAGGTATTTTTTAAAAACAATTTATATACAAAAACATACTTTCTTATTAATAAAAAATTCTAATACATTTTATGGAATTTTTAGAATTGTATTGGTGCTCTTGATGGAACACATATCAAAGTAAAAGTTTCAAAGGAAAATATATCAAGATATAGAGGAAGGAAGAGTTATTCTACAATGAATGTCTTGGTTGCATGCACTTTTGACTTGAAATTTACAGATGTTTTACCTGGATGGGAAGGTTCAGCCTCAGATTCAAGAATTTTAGATAATGCATTATCTAGAGAAGATAAGCTCATTGTTCCTCAAGGCATCTTTTAGTTGAAGATTATTAAATTCCATATTAAATACAAAAAGTTTTATTGTCAATAAGTATCTAGTAAATGTTTTTATTTTTATTTATAGGTAAATTCTATTTAGTTGATACTGGATATATGCTGAGGTCCGGATTTATTGCTCCTTAAAGAAGTACTCGATATCATTTAAAAGAGTATTCTCGGCAAGCTCCAACTAACGCAAAAGAGTTATTCAACTTAAGACATGCTTCATTACGTAATGCAATTGAAAGGCCATTCGGTGTTTTGAAGTGTAGATTTCCCATTTTATTTGAGATGTCAAGATATGATGTGAACACATTATCTGAAATTATGTTAGATTGTTGTATTTTACATAACTTTTTGATACAATATGATCCAGATGAAGAACTTATTGCAAGAGTTGATAGAGAGCTACTGAATAGTGATCATAAGGATGATAATGTCTTTGGAGGAATTGCTAGGAATGAAGATGGTAGAATAGGAGAAATAATAAGAAATACTATCGTTATGCGTATGTGGAATGATTACATTTGTCAACATTGATTTGGTGAAATTTTTGTCATTACATTATGTAACTTTGTTTATATTTTTTTTCTCTTTTTGTTACCGCCACTTGTAATCATGATTGTTTATCATTTGAATGTAATTGTCTTTAACAATTTTATGCTTGTTTATGTTGTTGAGAAACATAAGGGTTAATAACAGTATAAGATGGCTTGTGTTGGATTATGTTTGGAAAAAATAGGTGACGATGGACGTAGAGGTGAATTATGATGAAAAAAAAGGTTGATGGATATTTTAGGTGGAATTATGAAATGGATAAGTGCATGCTTCAAGTTCTTAGGAAGCAAAAAAATAAAGGTCAAAAGGAGGATAAAAATTTTAGTGTTGGTGCATATAGAGAGGTACTAAAGGAAGTTAATGAAAAGTTTAGGGTTAAGATTAATCGGAGCAAAATTGTAAATCAGTTGAGAACTTTAAGAGAAGAAATGCATTTGGCAATATTTCTTGATGGCAAAAGTGGAATTGGATGGAATGATATTACCAAGACATTTGAAGCGATTCCAGAGGTGTGGCAAAGTCTGATATAGGTATTTTATTTAATAGTTATATAGTTAATTTTTTTATTTGTATTATTTTTTATGAATGAAGATTGTTGACATAGTTTCTTGTATTTTGGTTGATAGGTTAACGAAAAGGTGAAACATATTCAAGGGAAGCATTTACCTAATTTGGACCTTGTTTACGAGATCTATGAGAAAGATAGAGCCACCGAATCTGAAGCCGAAAGTGCAAAGGAGAAGATTCAAAGATGGGAAAAGGAAAGGTGGGATATGAATATTGAGGACATTGATAATATGCAAGCAAATAATGAAGTTCATTTAGAGAGTTTTTATCCATTTAAGAGCGAGAGTACTCCAACAACACCAACAACTCAAGCTCCCTCATCATCAACTGCTTCAGTGTCAAAACCATCCTACATGGGTAAGAAAAGAAAAACACGAGTGGAAGATCAAATTTCTTCGGAATTACAAGTTATGTCCAATGCAATGAAATAAATTGCACAAGCTATTGTAGCCACAAACCCTCGTGTTAGAAAAGAGGAGGAAATATTTGACGCAATAAAAGAATTAGGATTAGAAGGACGTGTTCTCTTAGACGCAGTTGATTAGCTTGTAGAGCATCCTAACTTTATTGGTGTGTTTTTTGCTTGTCCAGTTGAACTATGTTTAGATTGGTTGTCTAGGAAGATGGGTTGGTGTTAGGTTTTTATAGCTTGCTCTATTTAAGTGTGGAACTTTATGGATGATGTTATGCAAGTATGGATGTTTTTATTTAATTTTCTGATGTAACGATCTTATGTCTCCTTATTACAGGAAGACATGTTAAACTTATTATGATATTATATGTAATTTGGAGTGAAATTTCAAAATTTGATAGTGCCTTGTAGTTATCAACACAAAATAATTACTGCTCGCTCATGCAATTTTAAGCTTCCAAATTATAATAGTTTTCTATTATCTATCAAGCTTGGTCTAGCCTAATGTCATTTGCAATCAATTTTTTCTTTTCATTTTAATAATGAACTTTTTTGATGATATTATTTATAATGAAATTGATGCTTATAAGTTGTTCTATGTAAGTGTGAATGTTTATTATTTAATAAGATTAGTTTTTAGTCAAGGGTAAAAGTGTCGTATGAAATAACTGAATTCATTTTGATTGTGTTCCAAACAGTGTAATTGAATTCAATTCTAATATTACTGGGTTTGTTCCAAACACTATAAATTCAATTCAATTCAATCTCATTAATGTAATTGAATCCAATTCGTTAATGAATTCAATTCAAAGGTTTCCAAACACCCCGTAAACAATTGAATAAACGAATAAACACATATAAAACTATACCCTAAAACATGATGCATTTCACACTTATCAAAATCCCCACTTTAAATGTTTGATTGTCCTCAAGCAAACAAAACAACAAACACATAAAATTTCACATGGCACACAATGCAGTAATGAGACAATGGCTTCATCTTCATAAAATAAATTTAATTTAAAACACAATCATTCAAATCATTTCAAATCATTAACACGCAAAATCTGCATCTTGGGGCTTTGAACTAAATATACATATTAATCCAGACTCAAGTGTTAAATTGTTTACCCTTCTCAATTGCACACACTCATTAATAATTATTTAGTTGTTCAACTCTATAACTAAGCCTAAGTACGTTTTCATGAAAAGTCAAACTATTACAAATTTGGTAGGTTTTATTCAAAAACACATTATTTATTTATTTATAATTATTTATGAACATAAACTTAGTCTGTTTACACGGAGGCAAACATTGGTAATGAATGTTGATCTGGTTACTCAACTAAGTCATGTTTTTTTTATTGAGCTGCTTGGTTAGAATGTCATTATAGTCTTTTTACGTGAAGACACACATTTGTGATGCATGTCAATCTGGTTACTCAACTATATCACATTCTCAACTGACTACTATCTCTATTCATAACCTCAAGGCCAATAGAATCGTTACTTATTTAAAAAATAATTAAAAAATTTTAATTTTAAATTGCCTACCTTATTGCTTTAGCTACTCTTTTCTATGAAAAATACTAGCAAAGCTACTTAGGTTAAGAGGCCTCAAATTATGAACTAATGTAACAATTTAGAGGGCTACATTTAAACATTAAATCTTAATTAAGCAACATATTTAATCAAAGAACCCCCGGTTCACTAATTCTACAAACTAATAATTCTCTGCAACCTAATAGACCATGTTTGAAATTAAATCAATTTTAATTTATCTAAGCCATTGACATATTCACACGATTCACAGAATGCAACCTAACAACTATAATATGCAAAATCCACATTCAAATAAAACACATAACTCTCCCCACACTTAAATAACACATTGTTCTCAATGTGAGAAGGGGACAAACAAACATATAAAGACAAAAAACATGAATTAAAGTAAAGCAAAAAAACAACAACAATAATAAAGATAAGGATAAAATAAAATAAAAATAAAAATAAAAATAAAGACTAAATTTACAAAGAAAGGGGGTTAAAATAAGTTTCATGGTGATGGAGGTGGTGACAGTGTTGGAGATGGTAGTTGAATGCCCTGAGCCTCAAAATAGCGATGAATATGGCAGATGTCCTGGCTCTGACATCGTTGGGTTCGGGCCATCTCCTTTATCCTTCCGAAGTTCTCTACAAGTGTATCTATTATTACCTTGTTGTTTGTGGAGATTGTGTCCAGTACCTTCTTCCAACCTAGTTCTTCTACATCTTCCTCTTCAGACTCCACACCAGTCAAATCCTCTTCTTATTATTGTTGGGTGCTTGAACTTGCTTGACCAGTCCTACCTTTGACATTTGTCTTGACACTAATATCCCGTTGTCTAATACTATGGGTGTTCAGGATTTCAACCCATCATAGATGATGGTGATTCATGAACTCAGGACGATAGACTGTAAGTCTGTTTTACTCAACTCCATAGTAGTTTGTTATGGCTAAAACCAAGTAACTCATTCCTAAATTATTGCTCCTCTTCTTTCGAGAAGAATAATTGCATTAAAAAAGTGGGTGGTTGTGCAAACTGAGATGCTATGATCCATGCACCACAGCATAAACAATTCCTTCGTTGAACATTTTTTGGTTTTCGTTTTGTCAAAAACAGCTTGGCACATGAATTTGTGCATAAAGTTTTCGTGACTCCTAATAATGTTATTGTGTGTGTTCTTACCATTGAAACACTTTAACCCAGTTAGTTCTATCCAATAAGGACTGACACAAAAATTGTCATATTGATCTACTACTGAAGACTCGGGGAAACCAAAAATTTCATACATGGTGTCATAATCAAGCCCATAGGGTTATCCCTATAAACTAAACCTCAAATCCCTAGGTTTGTTGGAATCATATTGAGGAGAAGTAAAAAATTATAAGGTTAGTTTTTCGTAAACTGGGAATTGAAATTGAATGAACTGACCCTTTTGAATTTTCTCAGCTAAGCTCTCGACGTTGTCTCGCAGTTCTAATCTATCTAAAGTTTCAAAGTGAAAATATTTTGGAATCATAATTTGTTTACTATGAAGGGAATGGAAGCGAGTACCTTCCTCATTTGATAAGATTAGGAAAAGTGCTCCATAATCAGTTGCTCTATTCTTCTTCCCTCATCCTGAGACTTGTGTGTGCCCTGCTGATTGATTACGCTTTACTATTTTCTTGATGCGCGACATATTGGCTTACGAGTTGGTGGTAGTTGAAAAAAAATTTGGAGGTTTGAAATTTTGTAGAGAGGAGTAAGAGTATTTAGAGAGATAAAATTTAGAGAGATAAAGTAAAAATGAAAGTGAGTGAAACACTAAAGTTAGAAATGTATTTATAGGTGACTGGATAGTAAAATGGTAAAAATTTTAAGTTAACTACGCGTGTCACCATTTTTACCTCAGGGCACGATCGTGGCTTGCAATCTCCCACCAAGTTTAAATTTTCCCTCTTTTTTGGTCCTTCTCCACTTTTTCGAAATCACTTCTTAGCTCTTTATGTAAAATGGTAAAAATTTTAAGTTAACTACGCGTGTCACCATTTTTACCTCAGGGCACGATCGTGGCTTGCAATCTCCCACCAAGTTTAAATTTTCCCTCTTTTTTGGTCCTTCTCCACTTTTTCGAAATCACTTCTTAGCTCTTTATGTCGGACCCCATTTTTGGATCCTAACATTGGACATGGGATCATGATGAGCATGGTGGAGGACTTAGAAATTGGAAATTTAAAAGAAAAACCCTTTGGAAGCAAATGGGGTGGCTGCGACGAACAATTGTTTCGTTATAACGAACATGTGGGAGAAATCCCACGTGTTCCTTTCGGGTTAATTACGTAGAACCCTAGGAATTTATGTTCACCTCATGGAGAAGCAGAAAACCTTTGGGTTAATTACGCCGCGGTGAACCCTTGGCTTCACCACAGCGAAAACCCCTGAAGCAAAACCTATAAACCTTGATCAACCTACCTCATTTAATGCAAACTTAAATTTTTTCAACTACTCAACCCAACATTAACTCTACTAAATGCAACCATAAATTTCCTAATAACCATCATCAATTCAAACCCAAAACAAAATGAATTTGTACATAAACACAAGCAATTTCCAAAGTCTGAATACTTTGCAAAAACATGAAAAATAATAGACCACTCCAATCATATATTTCATTAATATTAAAATTAGAGTTTTACAAAGTTTTAATGGGCATTTCAAGTGACATTACAACATAATCCAAAATACATAGTTTGAAAAAGCTGAATTTCTCAAAATATGGCTAAAGCTTTGTTTGACAAAAACTAACTTCAAATACAAAAATAAGCCTAATCAGAGTGATGTCGTGACTCTTGACTACTCAATCTCTTGCCAATTCACCACTGCTTCAACCTTCCTTAGATCAACATGTACCCCATCCTTCGAAATTACATGTCCAAGGAATACTACCTCATGAAGTCAAAACTCAATTACATGTCCAAGGAATACTACCTTATGAAGTCAAAACTCACACCTGCTGAACTTAACATAAAGCTCCTTCTCCCTCAATGTTTGCAATACTATTTTGAGATGTTCCTCATGTTCCTCTTCACTCTTGGAATAAACCAGATTGTCATCGATAAACACTATGAAACTAATCCAGATACTCCCTAAAGATCTTATTCATAAGATCCATAAAAGCAGCTGGAGCATTGGTAAATCCAAAAGGCATGGCTAAAAACTCATAATGTCTATACTATGTCCTGAAGGCTGTCTTATTTACATCAGATTCTCTAATTCTGAGCTGATGATAACCTGACCTAAGATCAATCTTGGAAAAGACCCTTGCTCCCTGTAGCTGGTCAAACAGATCATCTATTCGGGGCAAAGGGTACTTGTTTTTAATGGTCACCTTGTTAAATCTTCAGTAATCAATGCACATCCGCGATGTTTCATCGTTCTTTTTAACAAACAAAACCGACGCTGCCTAAGATGACATGTAACATCCCGTCACCGATGGGATGGGCATATTGGTAATTTTGGAATGGGTTAGGATTGTGTGCATGCATATTTCGAATTGCACATGCATTTTTGCCTCTATATCTATAGATAATGAT